>JACYFI010001347.1:0-10314 GCA_020975735.1 Ophiocordyceps xuefengensis | reverse complement strand
TTTCTTGATAACCTATTTCAGGAAATAACGCTAAAAACCAATGGAATAGAAAGTATTATGTATACCCATATTTATAACTAATATTACAGGAACTTTACTACACTTAAATTAGATAAATGATTTGTTCAACCGAGATTTATTCTTCCGTGTAAGAGCAAGATCCCTCTTTAATAATTCAAATTTTTGTTTATTTAAAATCATATAAATACCATAAGTCCTTTTAGTTCTTTTAGCTACTTTTTACGAAACGAATCTTTCCTACCTAAATCATTAACATAAATAAATACAGGTTTAATATTTTAGATCTTTACAAAATTCGTTTATTTTCTCATTAGTATATTATGATACAGAATACATATCTTTTATGTGTTGGTGGTGTAATTATTCTGTATAAAATAATTTTAATCCATTTGGCTATTTTGTTTAAAGAAACCCACAGAAACCTGATTAACATATCGATAAGGATAAGGGTTTATAGCTCCTTATACTCAACATAATGTCTTCTGATGCACTAGTATGATCGCGTATAGAAACCCTCCTACTCTGGATGTGCAGGGTACACTAAGTAAAAGAAAGCTGAAGCTTACTTACCGTGGAAAATAACGAATAAGTTCAACCGTTTGATAACGTCACCATAAATAATTGCTCAAACAGAATTTGAATGCGTTCAGCATACTTAGGTTATAACTTGGCGAGTAGCTAAGGTTACCCACCCTGTATTATTTTGTATTCCTAGACAAAAGCCCCCTAATAAATGTAACCAAATACTTTCTAGATGAATTTAATAATTGGTCGTGGTTTTGCGAATACGATTATAATAAGCGTTACCAATTTTTAAGAAAGATGACTCTTTTATAATCTCAATTAGTGTGTACTTTTTTACAATTAAATTAATTAAGAGATTACTTATAAACCATAACACAACCTGACCGGGTTAGTACTTATTTTGAAATAATAGTAGGTAGACACACTAAAGTCTCTTTATTAATATCTCATAGTGCGTTGCGCTTTAATGCCTGACGGGAGGCCACGCCCAACTTGTCGCCTACGGATTAGAGTTATTTTAATATATTTTGGCTGCTGATGGTAAGCCGTTAAAAAAGGTATATTTTTCTTTTTCTTAAACGCAAACTAATTCAATATACTTATGCATTTCAGATACTTTATGATACTTAGGTATAATATGATATACTGAATTTTCAAATTATTTTTAGCATTAAACAATAGAAAAGCCTATGGTCCACGCAGGCCTTACTAACTCTTTGGCCCCTATAGTACTTTATAATTTAAGTTTGTCAAAAAAGATAATCAAGGTGTCGATAGATAATAGGTTTAAATCACCCCGCCGATCTAACTCGTATTATAAGGCTTTGTCACACTGTGCTTTTCAAGACATCTCTATAACATGAAAACTTTTTTAGCCTCTGGCTTTCAGGTTTATTGAATTTTTTGCTGATAACAGTTATCATTTTAGTCTGAACTCTGAACCACTTTGTTAGTTTCTTTTTGACTTTTTACCTTTTCTATCTTCACCTTAATAGTACATTTGATATCATTTTTTTTCCTTTTTCTCTCCTTTACCTTTATCTTTTTAACTCGTTTCATAAACCAGTATCCTGTCACCATTTTGTTTCGATTCTTCTTCTCCTTTAGCTTTTCTTTTTTTCCCATCTACGTTTCCGGATTCCCTTTGATCAGGAGAATCATCATCTAATCTGTCTTCTACACGAAATCATTATCCTGAATCTTGTAGCGGACCAGAAGCTTCCTCGTCAGTTTCGGCCAAGTTGGAACCAGATGAGGTTGACATAAGGGAGCGGCTGCTGATGGTCCAGCTTGAGGGTATCGAGGACAGGTTCAGATTGGTCCAGCTTGACGGGACATTCGGCCTCAACCCTCCTCAGTGAGTTTAGTTGACGGCTGCCCGTATACATGATTACTCTTGCTTGCCTGTTAGCTTCTGCTACCTTCCTGTACAGCTGGGTTTTCCCGTAAAGGAAGATACAAAATTCTCCAATTCCTCCATCGTTAAAGTCTGTCTGGATCTATCGAACACCTGAACGTTACAGAATTAAAAAGTAGCGCTCTTATATTGACATTTTTTTTTTTTTCCTTATCAATAAGCCTCCTTTGTTCGCCTGATACTATTTTGCTAGATGGGGCGGTCCTAACCGATAAAAAAAGGTGCTGGTAGAAAAAGTTCTATAAAAAGAAACCACCTACTTGAAATTTGAAGTTAATACATAAACAAGTTTGTTACATAATAATCTGTTGAATCTGCTAGCGACTCAAGATTTTTTCTGATTGAACCCTGATAGGACCAACACTTTCCTCCGTCACTTATGATAATACTATAATAATTATAGGATTACTTAGTAGACTGGATAACAACAGATTACTTATACTGAAAATTAGTAGAATCAAACAATGCCTTGGTGCGCAAAGTCTATATAGATACGTTAATTGAAACAAATACTTATAAGTATATAAGAGCTATTGTTTACGACTCCTTTACTTAAATTAGGAAGACTGTTTTTCTTATGGTTTGTTTAACACTAGTCGCATACCCATAAGGACCTACTTTCATCCTGACTACCTTTATCCATTAAAATACTTTAGTTGTTTGGGCACCTCCTATATCTAAAACATTGTATTAACTTATAAATGTTATTATGGGAAAAAATTCTAGTAAAAAAACGTCTGGTTTGAAAAAACCAAAATATAGTGCCGAAACCCTAAGTATAATTTGAAATTTGGATATAGCACTAGGGTTATAAAATTCCGAGATATACAATAGCTAAAGTGATAAAATATACTGTGAATATTAAAAGGTATAATTTAATTAAGAGGTACCGCAACCTCTGCTTCTATTAATATTTTCATGCATAGGGTGAATAAATAATACTATTATCTGCAAAGAATCCAGACCCCCTAAAAACCAATAAAATAGACTCTTTAAAGGAAGTAAATCCAAAAAATATATTTGAAAATAGACTAAGAACTAGAGGTAAACTTGAGAGGAATTTATGTCGCCTTCCATGTGCCATTTTTATGAAGTTAATCTTAGCGGGGTCCATTAGAGAATTGTACTAAAAATAGTTAATATATAACATTTTAACTAAATGTAGCTGTAGTAAAATATCGCACCTAATAACTGCATATAAAAACACGGTCTATATACCAAAGCAAAATATGGACCCATAAGGCAGATTTCAAATTATAAAAATTAACTAAAGATCCATGTCATAAAAGGGGAAGAGCCCACTAGACTAAGACAGCAGATTAACATTAACTGTGATAAGCTAAGGTTAAGAAATCACATTTAATCCTCCCATATCTCTTAAAGTCATGAAGATTAGTCAATTACAGCGTTGTATTGCCAGACCGCTCACCAAGGATATAACAAATCCTTTTGTAAGAAAGCGTGTATTTTCATTAAAGGATATAGCATATTTATAAGAAGAAAAAACCTATAGCATAAGCCATCAAATACCTTATTTGAGACATAGTCGGAAGAAGCAAATATATTTTTCTTTATAATCCTTGTTGAAATATTCCTACGAAGAGAGTTAACACAGTAGCGTATTGCTCCTAATCATCACAATATTAAAAGTATATACAGTCACTACTGTATTAATTTAAAGGAGAATGACGATTAAAAAAATAACGCGGCGTAATACCATTGTGCCAGCGTTATTACGGCGGAACTGCTAGGTCCTTCATGGGACCAGGTAATCTAATATGAGAGAAACCTACCTGGTGAACCTTTAGCTCATAGATCCCGATTATAATTAAACGATATACCTATCATTATTATAACATTTTTTTCGTTAGTGTAAGGAGCCTTTGAGAATCTATTCACATTATAAATCTAAAAACTACCTCAAGTATCTATAATGTTACAAAGAAATACCTATTGTTAAATAACAACAATTTTCCAACTCTCATTTAGATTAAAAAAAATGCCGCTAAAAAAACTTGAATTAGCTGCAATCTAGTAATATCAAAACTAAACTAAGGTATGAACAAAACCCCCACACCTTCTCACCCTACAAAAACAATCAAGAGTAATATATTTCCAAGTCACGAGGTATAAATCCATCATCAATAGTAACAAGTTGAACAGTAAGAATTTTTGATTATGCCATTTAATCAAAAATGTTATCCTACAAATTGATTATTTGGGTGTTTGCTTACTAACCAATTGTTATTTACTCTTAAAAACTCCTCCTATAATTCATACCAGATATTTATCTTCTAATTTGAAATCTTAATACCTTCACCCGTTTAAGAGTAGCCGATTAACATTAAATTGTGGTTTTTGACATTCAATCAAGATAATCAAAAAGGTTGTTAATACCTATAATCAAGGTTTTTTTTAAAAAAAGTGGAACTATTATATAGGTTATATCAGCATAGAGTCAACTTTGGCAACTAAATATGCCAGTTTTACCTCCGATGGGTAATATTAATTTCTGATCCTAAATATTCAACAGTTTTTCTCCATTTAACATAAGATACTCTTACTTGTGAAGATCTAAACCTCAATTGATACTCGAAAACCTTAATATGTACCTGTTGTTGATGATACGAACACACAAGTTCCCCTCTGCACTACCAAAATCTCTGGAAACTCAATTCTGGTCTAATTACAGTATCAGTATTTTTACTGTCTTCAACAAAGAGGATACCCCTTGCATAAACTCTGATTTTAAGGTGTCAAGAAAACTCTAAATTCTAATTAGATTCGCTTTTTATATTTACTTATTGATTTCAGAAACCAGTGACCAGTAAGAATGAGCTGTAATTATTTAACAATTTTTACCGCTTGTCTTAACAATAATAAATCCGTCGCATTTTGAGTTAATTACCTCGGATATTTTCTAAATAAAATTAATAGTTTATTTATAATCTAGTCTCAATTGATCTTTTGAAACAGTTAACTATCTCTGGGTTTGACACATGTATAGAACCGACACCAACCTAAGTATCTGTTGGATACTATATAGTTAACGATCCTTTTTGTATTTTGACTCTAATTGAAGAATATGCACTTGAACACGCCAACCTAATTTACATGTTTGTTTCTATCACTATTTCTAAAATGACCCCACGTCTAGTTAAACCATATCAGGACCGTTAAGGTATACAACCTATAGAGAATTATAGGTAGGGATATTTTTTTAAATGAGATTTGTTTAGGATGGGCTTGACATTAGGAGTTTCAACCTTGTTGCGCTGATTGAAACCTAGTTTAAATCCCCCTGTTTCTTTCGAAACCCCTAGGATGTACACCTTCATCGAATATAATTTCTGGCTTAGATCAGATCACCGCCGTCTACCTTTGCTCTTTATTGAATCTGTTTAGTATTGTTGAACTTAGATCCGCGATTGTCCATTTCTTTTCCACTCAATCTTAAGGCTTGGTTTTACCGTACCTGAGTAATGTACTTCAGCCGACTAATAGTATCATATAAGCCTTGGACTAACTTTAGGATATCCCCCGGAGTATTGACTAGGTTTATCTCCCATAACAACCTTTTCCCCTGAAGGTGGCTCCTCGAGGATCCATGACTCTCATATATCCTATTATGAATGATATGAGCTAAAAGCACTTTTAAGGTAAGTATAGGTATAACATAGATACTGTTAAACTATTCAATTGAAAAATTTCATCCATCATAAATGAATTTTCACAAGTCATACAGTTCGAATAAGAAATAGAACGTTTGATTATTTTTAATTCCTACCTTTTCCGAAAAAGCTAACTTAATAGCCTAATATTTGTGCGAAATTAATACATAGACAACTAATAAAAACGAACTACCTGACACACCCAACTTTTCCTCCAAAAACAAGCCGACAACCTAGTCACACTAGAATGGTAACAACAAATTATTACTAATACATTATTATATTCGATAGAATTACTCCTCTTAGTTCTTATAAAAAGCAAAACTTAGACATTGCTAAAGCCGAATAGCCAGATTCTGCCTCCGGAACCCATACTATAATGTGATTGGGCAGTTACCGTTTGTCCTAAAATAATTTCGTCAAGGGTTAATTAGAATTTACCAATATTAGGATTCGTTGGTAATAGCAGTTATTCTTTCTAGTAGTAAATAAAGCATTAATTATTTCAAATGTCTATTAATACGGATCCTCAAGATTCTATTAAAAAAATAACTAAGGTAAACTCATTGTTTTTATTTTATTATATCAAATTATTTTCTGTATGTTTTACGCGAATACCTATATTATATATTTGTAGTCATTTAATGGACTAGGGGCAAGTTGTAGATTTGAACTTTACAATCCTATAATCGTCCGAGCACATGTTTCACCTTTACCAATACCCCTTTTAGTAGTGAGCCTTGGCGCAAGGGCTTGGGGATGTAGACTTCTGTACCCCTAAAACCCCCCCCCGGCCCCGGGATTAAAAGGGAAAAATTAAAATATACATTGGAACAAGCCAGCAAATAAAATTACTAAAATTGCACAATATAATAAGGTTAGATATGTAATCAAATGAACAAATTTAGTCATATTTATCATGATTCTATTAACTAATATGGCGTGGAACTGGCTAATATTCCAACATATTCTCTGAACAACTGCACATAAAATATCCTCCTTCTTCTATTAATAAAACTACTGAAAAACCTTTTGATTTAGTCTACCAGGAATGCATCTACTTTTCTATACACAATGAGGGGGGCAAGCAGAATAGAGATTATGACATCCCCGAATGTTTAAACAAATCTAATTATGTGTAACTCAGGATATACTCTGTTATTACCTTTTCTAACATTCTTTAATCTCTCCTTGTTCTTAAATCAGAAGTCACTGGTACTACATATGAAAATCAAATTTCTATAAATTCGTTCATTAGAATTATAAATAGGCATACTGGGTAATTCAATATCATTTTTGGTTGACTCTTTCGCTAAAAAGCTGTTTCATTGGGGATCATTTATCTTTTCGTCCATTAAATTAAATAAATTTAACAGATGGAAAGGTCATAAGTATTAAAATAACTTGAAGGTGTTATAGTTCAAATGTCACTGATTAAAGCTATTAAATTCATGTAGTTTTCCCACTATAATTGGACTATATTTATACTGTTAATAAAGGTATTTCCGCTGTAGTCTCTAGGGAATTTCTATATTTCCTCACTGATTATGGTCGCATTTGGCTACATCCATTAGAGTTCCTATGTAAAGCAACTTAAGGCTTTTTAACTTTCCAGATTCAAAATTAGTTGAAATTTTGATTCATTGTTTTTGTACTAAGTTTTTGAACCTGAAATTCACTATTCTCATTTGAAAGAAATTTTCCTCCGTGCATTTTTTTTTTATCTTATATAACGTATTTCCAATTTATATCTAAAAAAATTTACAGCTCTTTAGCTGAAACAAAACTACCTTGAATTTAAATCCTTCAGATAACACTTTTACATATCACGTATATCGGATTACCTGTTACGTCGCTTTCTTTTTAACTAGTTTTCTTCAGAAATGAAATTCTACCCTAAAGCTTTTTGTTGCTCAATTAACTCAATCAGCTGATTACATTATGAGTTTTCCCAGAATAAAAAGGGGTGTATTTCTTTTTACTTTTTTCTTTAAACTCATTAAATATTTTAGTTTCTTTGAGGCAGTACGACCCCGTTAATAATCGTATTTTTCCTTTACTAAATCTCCTTATAAAGCCTACAAATTCTCGCTTTAGTTCTGTTGGATTTTTTATGATTCAAAGCAAATTCCAAGTACTTTTATAAAGTTATATTCATGATTTAAATGTCATCAAAAGTAATCGTTGTTCTCTTAAGAAAGCAAATCAGGTAAATGTTCACAAGTATTCTAAAATATTGTAACGAAAAATTAGGAATACCCAATATTTAAATTAAATGTCTTGAAAATTATTAACTATTTTCTAGTTTTTTAATAACATAAGATTAATATTTATTGAAAATACTTGTTAATAGGTCTTTAGACTGACCCCTAGCATTAAATAACATCTTGCTAATTTATTAAGTTAACTTATATCCCCCTGATTTATTTTATTCTCTTTTAAAGATATCCTTTCTAGCGCAAAAGCATCCTAGATACCACTTTTTTACCTGGGCTGGGTTATTTTTTTATTTAACCAGGGTTATATTGACAAGTACTAAATATACGTAATAAAAACCTACCGGAATTTACATTGTGTGCATCAAATTTCCTTACAATCTACTTTTTGATAGGGCTCCTTTCTAACCGATGGTTTTAATATCTTTGTGGTGATATAGGTTACATCCCTGGGAAGCTTTTTTAAAAAGAATAGAGAGTTATTCATCCTTGACAACGTAAATATAGATATAACACCTAAAGATCATACATGGAGTGTTACATGGTAACTCAACCCTATAACGCTTCCCATCTGTGGAGAGCGGCTATCTTGGAAAATATTGAAACTCAAGCGCTAGGGCGTCGTAAGTAATAAATTATTTATGAAATTTTTCATAGTTTGGTAAAATACTATAGATTTCTAATTAAATAAGAATTGTTTTTTTAGTATAACAATACCTACCCCCTTCCATTTTACCACATATCAGCGTTTAATAAACAGTTTCTTATAACCGAAAACAAAATAAGCTAACGTTATAAGTAATAATATAACATATTTACAAAGCAGAACTAAGAGTGCTCTGGCTAGAAAGCAAAAAACTAATATTGGTTAAAAGAATTAATTGGTTTTTTACGGAAGGCTGTTCTAGCCTACAACCTATTATTTAAACACCAGATACTACTCCTATCCTACTCCTGCTCCTAATACCCCACTGTTGCCAACTCTAGGCACCCTATTATTTTGAAGATTGTAACACCAAACTGGCTTTTATAAATATCATCTCTCTACACTTGAAGGCTCTCTATACCTACCTTTGCGCCTTAAAAAGTCTTATTTTTTATTCTATGAAGCGGACTTGGGTGACGAAGTAATTGCATGCCTCAAGCCTATAAAATTCGGGAGTTTTAGCATATTTTTATCTTTGAGCGATAAAAATTAATGTGGCCTTGGTTAGGCATGGCTTAATTTAGGTCTGTGTTGGGAAAAAAGGCATTTTAAGTCTACTTATCTCGTTATAAGCATTTACACATTTGATTTGATTTATAAAGAATAATTAAAAAGTTTTCTTACTTGCTATTATTAACTGCATTTTTACCTAATTCGAATACAAATCCCTGCGTTATTAATAACCACAGTTAATATAAGTCTATTATTTAAACCATATATCCCATTTCTAGCCACTAAGACCAAAAAGGATGAATTGTACAAAAGAATTTCTAAATCTAATAAAAGATATACTAAAGAAAAAATAAAGAATTTTTTTTACGCCAGATTGAGGTTACTAGTTTGACTTTAAAAACGCTATGAAAATCCACCTCGAAAATATAGAGTATTTCTTTGTAAGGAGTTATGTGGTGCTAATATGAAAAATTAAGGGCCTAAAAAATAATGTAATCGTTACTATGGCACAACAAATATGGAAAAAGAAGTCGTACCTACCTCATTTTAACCCATTAAAAAGAATTTGTACAATATATGGTTACCCAAGCTTGAGCCATTTTTCTATTAATAATATAGAATCTAAATCAGGACTATAGTAATGTTAACAGGGGAATACAAAAAAGATATAGGACTTGATAAATAGCTAATATATTTTATTCTAACACTGAAATTTTTGCGTGACTCGGTTGGTCAGTCAGAAATGGTTTTTATTTCATAAATAAGCCGAGCTAACATTTACCTCTTATTAGTACAGCACCTTTTAATACTGAATTTTCTAGATACAAAGATTAATTTTATAGTTCCCGGTAAGCTTGGAAAAACTATTTCTTTTACTTATACTTAAATATGTACAACACACCCTATTAACACTAAGTTAATACTAGCGATAAAGATTTAAGAATTATTTAAAAGCCTTATATCTCTTGCGCACTTAAGTAACATTTTTGTTTTTACCAAGAAGTCCTATTAAAGCGAGGGTACACCCCAACTAATGAAAAAATAAGTTTTAATAGATAAACCTTAAACGCTGTAAACAGATTAATATAAAAATATACCTATTTAATGATTTTACTATTTGTAATAGGAGAGAATTAGTTTTAATCCATTAATTTCTTCATTTCTTTAATTTCACCTGAAGTATAACAAATAAGGGGGGAAACCATTTGCATACTTTAAGACGAAAGATGCAACTAAATTACCAATTGTATATTGTGTTAAATTTAAAGTATAAATGCTTGAGTGGACCTGAAATACTAGAATTAA
>JACYFI010001346.1:0-11790 GCA_020975735.1 Ophiocordyceps xuefengensis | reverse complement strand
TCAATACAGAAATCCTTTTATAATAGAAATTTCTTTTTTATTCAAAAATTTTCTTGTTTCACCTGCGAGCGCTTCAAATAAAGAGGATTAGTCCTAATAAAAAGGGGCAAAAATTTGCCCCATTAATATTTAAGATTATCAGAGTATTATTATTTTCATCGAAGCTGTTTGCTATTGTTCTTTTAAAGCTATGCTTAAAAGCTCATTTTATCCTTGCTTCGCTTGCAAAAACTTGCTCCACTTAAAATATGTTTACAACAATAATCTAAAGTATAATTATTGCCTGCTTATAATTTTTCATGTAAGGCGCGCCGCCTTGCTTTGACCTCTGGACAACGCATAGGGAAAACTAGTGTACAAAAATGAATTTTTATGCCGGGCTTCGACCTGTCGACTCGGTGAAGCCAAAAGGGATTTCAGATATATAATTATTAGTGTGCTGGGGCCATTTTTTGATATACCTCGCGATGCACCCTATGAAGTGCCCCCTCGCATTTGCTTACGGCGGGAATCAAGTAATACAATTACAAAAAGTCAACTCCTTTTAATGTTTTTGTATATTTAGGTTAGTGATTTATTACCTTGAAAGAGTTATTTAAGGGAGGTGATACTTATTATTTTATATATCTCATATCCAAATTTGTTTGACTATTCGCTATTAAATATCATGATGTAATTATATAACTCTGATTTTATAAAAAATCAGGTATTCAAGGGGAAAAAGTCAAACTTTAATTATATTATTCCTTTAAATGATTTTTATTAATGGCTATGTTAATTATATTTTAAGCTAATAAATGGTAATCTTATTTTTTTTATTCTAATGCAATATTTTAATTCCATTATAAAGTGTGCCGACATGATCTGAAGTAATAAAAGGTTTAAATATGAATTAAGTATAAAGAAGGCGGTATTTTCGACATAAATAAACCCCCCCTAAAAAACAACCTAAAATACAGATACTATTTTGACCCCCAAGACTTAAGAATAAAAAAAACAAGCTTTTCAGAGTGAAACAAAAAATTTACTTAAATTAAGACAACTTTGAATAAATTCAAAATACTAAATGATTTAATATATTGAATTGTTTGAGCCTATACGGGACCCCAACCAAAATTCTCTTAGCCTTAGCTAGGAACAAGAAAAACCACGAATATAATATAGCCAAAAAACAAGACAAATTTATCTTAAAAATCAATGGGATTAAAGTGAGTGTTGAAATACAACTCCACAAGAATCAGGGAAAAAAATTTAGCGAAAAGCATAAATAATATAAAAAAAAAGGTAAAGAAAAATTTTCGACTGATGGAATCTCAAATTATGTTTGAAAAGATATAATAGAAGTAAAAAAAAGTCTTATTTTTAAATCTTAAATCCAATAAAAGAAGACTTAAAAAAAACAAGCTAAAGCGTCTAAAAAAATAAGTAAGTTATCCTTTATCCTGAGAATATGGATAGGGGAAACGACGTTCGAATAGAAAAGGAAAATAAAGGGGGGGCGTCAACTTCGGTGCAATGCAGCAAAAAACTAAATTTATTTTTATAAAGGCTACCACCCTTATAAGTGTACCTCTCAATGTCTTAAATGGTTTTTTATGGTAAATCTGTCATTATAATGGTTCAGGTGTAACGGGGCAGGCCTATCTGTGAGGTCAAAAAGGTATGATACTTATTCAGAGCACAAATTAGTCTTATGAACGGTGGGTTATCCCTCCTAGCTGCGCAGCTACTTATTTTTAAAGTATTCTGACGGGAGAGAATCAGAAAGATAGTTGAACAAGGGTACCGGACCCTGTAAAGGGGGTTTACTGAAAGGTCCTAATATCTCTGGCGTTTTTAAAAAGATAATGTGTTGGATAATATTATTACTTCCAGATTGAACCTTACCTATATTTTTTCTCCTATTAAAGGCATACCAAAATACCTTAAGATTTCAATATTCACCTCGAAGATGGTTTGAGTTGTTTTGTGCTAGGGTAAATTCTAAAATTACTTTTATGATAAACAAATAGTTTACTATAATCCAAGTATTTAATAAATAACCTTTAATTTCTTGGCTGTTGAGGTTAGGTGTTAACATACCTCACCTTGGCTATGAATAAAATAATATAAATGTTAGAGAAACAAATTAGTATATAAAACCCTGAAAAACTATAAATTAATTAATAATACGTAGAAATTAAGGAACATAAAAGTATTTAAAAAACAGAATACAGAATTACAGGTGTGGGTTATTGCCCTCTTACATTAGAAAACATCCAGAGGGGAGGTATACAGAAAATTCGTGTAGAAGAAATTACTAGAAGCCTGCAAGCCCATATCTCCTCTTAGCACCCCTTTAGGGGGTGCTTAATCGTTGACCTAACAGCAGTGGGTAAGCGAAACTCAAAAAAGATTAATTTGATACATATAATAACCTTCAAACCGGATACATTAAAATATACTTTGCATTCCACAACTTTTTAAGTTATGGCGAGGTCCGTTTATTTGTAATGTGTTTGCAGGGTGATATTTTCTTAAATTCATAAAAAATGTTAGGTCTTACAAGTATGATCTTTTATTGCCTTGCTAGAGCACAATGTTGAATTTAATTTATAAGGTGTTAATCCTTACATTTCCCTCAACACTTGTTCTAGGTCCACAGTGGGCCTTTTTTCATAGTGATATGAAAATTAACAAACTATATGCTAGAAAACCCTATTTTAAATAAGGCAGTAATAAATAGCAATATTTAGCTAGGAAACTCTAGCATATAAATTATGAGCCATCTCTATTTTTTAGTAGAGTCCCCAAGGAGATAATACGGTATGGATCGTGTAACTTAAAAAAGTTACAAGAAAATAAGTCCTAATAACATAGCGATAGTTATCATCTTGTTACGTTTGCTCAACCCCAATATCATTAGTTTATAAGAATTATTTAATCGACGGTTAGTGACGTGCCCCTCATAAAGAGGGATAGCTTGCGCCAGGAAAAACATAATTTCTAACCAAAAATGCCTTGGGCCCCTTGCAACCATTTTACAAACAACCTAAAATACCTTTGACTCGGTACAAGATGCCAAAAGTAATGATTGACAATGTGTTTTGAGTTTATGTTTTCCCCCTATGTCCCTTTGTAAGGGCTGGTAGAAAAAATATGCAAAAAAAACAGTAAATAATAATAAATTTAATTACTTGTTAAACTTAAACACCTCAATTTATTGTTCAGTACAAATATTGGAACTTAGTTAATTTGAAAAACCATCTTCTATTTACAATCTTTTATAGAGGAAAGCTATTATGAGCGGTAAGGCTCGATATTTAAAATAAGGGTGGTATTATCTATAAATAATAGCGTTAACAGTAATACGTGAGGTAACGGTATTGCATCTTAGGCTTTAATACCACTTAATACCTTTCCTTTTTGTTTAGGCCGGATAATTAGATTGTATATCTAATTCTTATTTTTGAAAGTTAATCGCAGGCGCAAGCTCATCATTTTTTTCTTGTAGACCAGCAATGCCTTATTATTTTTATATGTGTTATGGGTAATAGTGAGGTACACATCATAAAAGCAAAGTGATAATCTGTAAAGATCAACAATTGATATTAATTTATATACCCGTTATAAATTAAACCCCCTGGCGCCAGGATCAAGTGACGGGAATTTAAAGGCTCCAAAACGGAGTTCGAAAAGACTTAATCGAATTCGTAACAGTAAACCTTTTTTTCTGTTAAAAATACCTAAAGATACGAACTTAGTACTTTTATTTTCTTTTTATGTTAGTGTAATGGAAAATAAAAAGCTTGCCGTAGCAAAAGAATAAAAAAATTTTTCGCACAAAAGTCCGCTAATTTAGAGAAAATAAATCATAAAGAACTAGGCATTTTTAATCCCCACTGTTTAAAAAAGGAAAAAATCTAAAGGGAACTTTTTATTGCAACATATGAATAAAAAAATCAAAAGGTTTGAGTAATCCTATCTACAGTAAAAGCTAATGTCTGAATTATATCTAGCAAATTAACGAAAAAAGGGTTTTATGTTTTACAATAGTGGATAGCGCCAGTTTATTAAGAAGTGCTAAAGGAGTGGTAAGTAATTTCTATTTGTAAAAGAATTTACATTTAGACGACTATAACCTTTAAAAAATATATAGGATACAATAAACCATAATAAAAAGAATAAATACTTTTTATTCTAACATTGGAAAAAGAAAAGGTGTTTACCTACACTTTTAATCTGCTGCAGCTGAAAATGCACAGATCGGTTATTTAGAACACAGTAAGTATAAAGATTGCGTACAAAGGTATGCCTAGAAGAAATGGAGACTAATCCTGATAGCATTTTTCAAGGAGAAAGTTAGCTATAGGTTTGTATCTAATTGTAGTGTAGTGGCCCGCTTCGAATTTATTTTCTATACATTGTTCTACAAGCAATTAGTAGGAAGGGTAAATGTAGTACGTAGAAATCCTTGAAAGAACACCAGGGGTCTATTACAGATATACCTTAGCAAGCTAAATTAAACAGAGAGTTACAGTAGTTTACGAATGAGAATCTAACAATGCCACCCAAACCTCACGCAATTTGGTAATGTTTACCCTTTACAAAAGGTAAAAGTAATAATAGACTTTAGGTGTATTTCGTCCTGTTCTAGACAAAAAATACGCAAAGTTAGCAAGCTTCTTACCCTTAAAGGTTGGAATTTTATAACTTGCCTCTGATAATGAATAGAAGGTTGCACATATTTGCTTGTTTAGATAAAGAATTATTAGCTCTCATAGCGTCAATGGCAGAGATTATAAAATACTTCCTAAATATGACGATCCTTAGTTTCGATTCTGTTGGAAGAAGTAGGCTGCTCCCCTTTGCTAGTGTAGCAAAGCTAGGGAAAATCACCTAGGCTTTGCAATAGCGCTCTGGCTTGCGTAACTCCCATGTATTGTTATTGCGAAAGCAAGGCTGGCTACTATAATAAATTAATCTATTAATTTGTTTATATATTATGGCTATTTTTTGCGGGGGCTGCACGATTCCCTATTCACACAGAGTATGCCACCCATTGTCCCTCTTTAAATTATTTAAAGTCTAATATGCTCCACCCAAATATAAATTATAAGCTACAACATTGTACTTGTTTTATAGTGTTTATTTTACTCCACCTAAGTATGCCAAATAGAAAATGCCAAGAGCCTATATTTTTTTTGATGGAGCCCCTCACACAAAAGTCGCCCTCTTATATTTATTTTGTAATTAGCGATGTTTGTAATTAACTTTTAAATATAAAAAAAATTTACTTGCCTCCACACCACAACAAATAAATGAATTTAACTACAAATATTATTTAATTATTTTAATTTAGTGATTAAATGTGCCAGCTTTAACTGGTAGTAGCATTCTAACTTAGCTGAAGAAACCTATGCTAAAACATGCAAAGAAGACTTAGTTCCAATGCTGTTAAGTCAAAATAAGTAGACTTTTTTTTTAATATTTTTATCAGAGCTCTAGTTATAATAAAAGACCTATTTTTTAAGCTTTTATATAAAAGTCCACTTGTGCGGCAAGCTATCCTTTTAAAAAGCTAAATGTGAAAATGGTATGTTAAGATTTTTTTTATTTTAACCTGACTTCTTAAATAACATATTTGTAAGGGTTTAAAAGGAGGGGAAGGTAAAAATGGTAAACATATATGGCTTTGAACTTTTAAAAAAGATAATCCCTAATTATTTTTTGTGCCAGGTGATCAGAAGAAGGAAAGAGGTTAGCCTAAAGATTTCCTAGGTCCTTGGCCAGCAGACTCTCGAGGATTTAAAAGCCATCTAATGTTAATTTGCAACAGAGAGATTTATCATGCGTTTAGACATTTTTCCTTTACAAAAAAAAAAAAGACAGAAACTATCGTGAGAAAATTTCGAGATTTAATCTTTGTTAAGGAAATTTTGGCAATGCCTTAAAAATCAGAAAAGAAAAAGATAAAATTTTTACGCTTTACGCAAAAATAACTTACCTATGTTTCGAAAATACTATATTTAAAAAGCGTATCTAAATGATATTCAAATTTTATAGATTAATTTTATAGAAAGACTTAACTTAAACCAATAGAATTCAAATATTTGTTCGTGCCTCTAAAGGTATAATATTTATCTGGCGAATATGTTAATGGGACAACCTAAGTACTTAGTGTTTGAAACAGTAGGTATTACCGAGTTTTCTAATTACTTTAGGCTGTCAAGCTAGAGAAACTTTAAATGCTTATTTAAAACATAGAGCTTTCGTTCCTTATAAAATTATTGTTTCTTACACTAATAAGATAGATCTTATAGAACTTTAGTAAAACTACTTAAAAGCGATCCTAGGCTTAAGTATTTGATCGATATAGCTAAAAGGTTGAACATTATAAATATAAATGATGGACCTATAGTTTAAAAACTAATATACAAATACCTGAAATGTTCAATAGCGTAATTTGTCTTAAACAAACCACTACAGAATCTATAACTATCACCTAGAAGTAAAGAAATGTAAAAGGGGGGTATTAAGATGGTAATTTATATATGTAGTTATGATTTAGAACTTTAGAGAATAGAAAATTATAAAGGAGAATAATTCCATTAAAAAAAATTTATCTCATGTAGACAGTATGAAGTCTTATTAATCCTCAGACTTTTAGTACTTACAAAGTCCATTTACTAGTAGACAAAGACACAAAACGGCGTGCTAACCATATTTTAATGAGATTACGTGATTATATTAAATAACTGGATATTGAGGCTAGCTAAAAATAAAAGGTGGAAAATTTGAGATTTCAATATTAGCCATGAATCAACCAACGTATAGCTTGCGCTGGCATAAGAAAAGAAACTTATTTAATAATGCCCCGGCGAAGCCCGCACTTTAATATAATTGTTGTATAAATAAAAAAGGTTTTAATTTAAAAATTAATGTACTTAGTACTAAGTGCAATTAAAACCTATTTAATGCTTATTATAAAAGAAACCACTAAAGAATTATAAATAAGACTAAAAAAGAAGAGTAAAAATCTTTTAGGGGGGCACGCATTTACCCTATGAAAAATAAAGATTAAAAAGGATTAAGATTTTTTTCCAAGCCACGCGCCGAAAGAAAGTTTTAATAAGCGTGTAAGATGACTTTACTCGGCCTAGCAGTCAAAGTGACCCTGTTTGCTAAAGATCATCAAATTGCGAGACCTCCCTTAGAGTCTTTTTTCAACTAAAATGGGGTATCAGGTAACCTAATACCATGGCTCAGGGTAATGGACTCCGAGGTAAAGTAAAAATATGCAAACGATGACAAAAAGGAATTAGCACCGCAGCCGAGTGGCCTAGTTAAGGTATGCAGTTCATCGGGAACCTAAATGTGATGGGGGTGTTAAAGGCCGGTTAAGCTTCGCCTTTAGCCACCCCCGTATGTTTTAATTGGCTATAAAGATTGCAGCCCCTAACTTTAACAAATACAGGGGTAAAAATTTTATACCTGTAGAAAATGAGGAAGTTGGTAAATTAATTTATTACAACCTTATTTAAGGGGAAGTGCTAGACTTTTACCCTGTGTTAATGTCGGCGATGTAGTAAGCTCTCTACATAAACGGGATAAAAGATGGGAATTCGTAGTTACGGTTTAGTCTACAGGCTCATTCGCAGATGCGTAACATTAATTTTAAAAGGAGGTATGTTTGGCCACCTACCCAATTAATTTAGATTTTTATTTTTTTATAGCGTCCCCAGGTTTACATTAAATATTCGCTTTATTAGGAACGCCTTGTCTAACCAGTATGGGGGCTTGGGGAATATCTTTAGGTTGAATGGCTTTAGGTATGCTTTTTATGCTAAGCTGTTCATCTCTTTACCTACCTATGAGTAATATTATTTCGGGATGGAAAGTGCTCAAAGTAAAATATCTTTTTAGGGTCTTTCAGGAATACAGCCCAATAATTAGTTATGAATTTAATTTTAAAGTTCTGGATAGTTATAATCATAATATCGATTTACAAAAATATGCTTGTACATGTAAATATAAAACGCGGAGCAGTTTCAAAAGAATAGGTAGCGTTTAGCTTTTACCTTTAAAAATTTTGGTATCTATTATTTATTCTCCATGGTTCCTGGTAGGCAGAACCTAACAGAGACGTCCCCTTGGTTTTTAGCTGAGGCACATTAAGTAAATTTGGTCTCTAGAAGATTAACAAATTGCTGGAATTCTTTACTTAAAAGCAAAATCAGCAGGAAGTTAACGTTTTAAATTAAACCTCTCCTAGGAGACTACAGGATCGTCTAATTTAGTAAGTTATTTAAACAAAGTATAGTTCCAGACCTGATTTGGAGTATTAAAATTAATCGTATCCAATATGTCTAACTTACAAGCCTATTCTTATTATACGAGCCCGGAGGCCTATAAGCCTAGATTAAAATATTTTGTACTTCGGGTCATACTGGATCTAATTTTTATTTTCTTCTCGCCACGGTCTGCCCGGAAGTGCCGCAAAATAACTTATACAGCATAAAAAGTAACACCTATTACTAAGAGGTTTTTATCCATTTATCAGCAGCCATCGAGCCCCCCTTTTAAAATTAATACCCGGACATAAGTCTTATTGCCGATTGAATAAATTTTAAAAAAAAATTTATATGAAAACTTTATTAGGGCATCATTATAAAATAATGATTAAAGGGAAAGGAGGTATTCTATTATACTATTGAGGTCAAAAAAATGAATAGGTAACGTGCAAAGATTTTATTTACAAATGGAAACAGTTTGAAAGGGAAAAAATTTATTAGAATTTTATTGCATTTTTTTTCCTGCTACATAGCTTGTGATAGGGAAAAAACCAGCCTACAACAATGTTGAATAGCTAAGCGCATTTAAGGAGTATCTAGTGTTATAAGTGTCGGAGCGCAAGACCATCTTAAATTAAATTACTTTTAATTATTTAAAATAATATAGATTTAAAACCTATCTATAAAGTAGATATATTTCGAGTTTTTTGCTTCATTTATTTTAAGCCATATATGTCGGGATAATTAACCTCCTCTTTTTATAACGGTGTAAATTGTAAATGAGTGTTACCTATTTTATGCTCGAGAATACTCATTACTATTTGTAGGCATTAGTTGACATCCTCTCTAAAATTTCCCTTCTACATATTGAAAACCTCAAGTGATTTTTAAAAGAGTCTAGATTTTTACGAATAAGTATGTCTATAAAAAATCACCACCAAGTCTAATTAAAGGATAAAGAGGTATGTTATTATTTGATCAATTGACTTGAGACAAGTAAACAGTATATTGCATCCGAAAGACTTCTATATTAAGACCTTAATGAGCACTAAAATATAAAAGTAATTCAATGCTGCTAGGCCAACGCACGGCACGCCACCTCACCAAAAAGACCCGGTTATTCAAGATGGTTTAGATAGTTTTAAGTTATAAATAAAGAATTTTACATCCCAAGAAAAAAGAACTAGCCACAAATTATTTAACTGGACAGAACTAGTTTATATATCAAAAGAAATTTAGATCTTTTTTCTAATTTTAGTGCTATTGCTTGCACAATATATTTAGGTAATAAACATATAATATACTAAATTAAAAGATTAGCTAAAAAAACCCGGGTTAATTAAAATCCTATTAGCAAAAAGGGCGCCGATATGAGCGCCAAGGCCTAAAGATGAGGAAGCAAAGATAAAAGTACCCTTTTAGGTGTAGGTAATATAATAACTCTGATGGCTACTTAATTCATAAAAAATTTAAAAACCAATGGTTAAAAATTAGCTAATACATTAAATACATCTAAGTTTACAGTAAAAGGCGCGAAAGCTCTGAACTTTTAAGCTTCCTATAACAAGGAAATTGTTTACTATTTAAAAGACCTAGACTTTAAGTGCGCTTATGAAGAACTTGGCACTGGCTTTAGCAACACAAATATTTGCACATATAAAGAAAAAAAAGAACGATAATAGAATCAAACACCCCGGGAATGCTGGATTAGATTAGCGGATTTTAAATGGAACCGGAACACGCGGCTTGTTATATTTCTTTTGTCTTTCTTTTTAGCCGACTACGCTAGTAATTGTATTAGATTGTTTCGTATATTTTAATAAAAGTATTTCATTCTTGAGGTGGTTTATTTAATAACAAAATCGATTTTATTTTTTATAATTCTGAAATTTCATTAGTTTTTATACAATGCATATTTTATTTGATAATAGGATAACACAGTCTACAGAATATTTTAAAACACAGACAAAAATTTTTTAACAGTTTCTCTAATGTACGGAAGGGTTTTTGTCCTAGTTTAATTTTGGTTATAAAAAAAGCGTCTCACATTTTATTGGTTTTTTGTATTTATTTTGATGCCGGGCCTCTTTTTTCCTAGAATAATTCGACCGGTTGGATGTCCTTTCTGTTGAACTTGGCTACTGCCTATATTTATTTGCAATTTATATTTATTAATCTTCTTTTATATAGTATAAGTTTTTGGGTATATTTTATAAGTATAAATTTAATTTTTTACATTTATAAGAGTCCTATTAAATAGGGAGTATAAGATCCCGTAAAATATGCCAGTCAAGGGATGAGCATAAAAATGTATATATGAGGCTTGCAAGTTCTAATAAGCTGGCTCATTTTGTTTATTTAGCTAAGCAATAGCAAAAATTAAGTAAACCCGGCGCTGCTAGCCACCGTCTAACTAAAAAAAATAACCACTAAATTAATATACCTAAAGTGGTTAAGAATATCCACTCTAATATATTCTAAAGGATAATTATAGAGTGTTTAGGTGCTTGGTGCTTCCTGCATCTCAATCAAAAATAAGGCTGTATCCTTCATACCCTCATCGAGGGACACAGGGCACCGCTCCCCCTGTTGGCGTGCACTAAACGAAGCATAGCTTACTAACGCGTTGAGGAAGTTGCTTCATGCTCATTTCTTCTAATGCTATGCCAACAAGGCTTACTAGAAAAATATGTTTTATTCGCTAACATAAAAATCTTTGAGCTCGCTTGTTTTTGAGCGCAGCATGCGGCGCCCTGCATGCTGCCCAGCTCTGAAAGCAAGCAAAGAGAAAAAATTCATATGCAAGGAATTTCACCCAATGCAAATGCGCAGTCCATGGCTCTAGGCCTTAGCAGTAAGGCTAAAGCTAAATCTAAACAGTTTCCAAGATAATATATTTGTAACAAATGTTATTTACTTTTTTTTCTATTAACTGTTTACCGTTTATAGGGTGCAATTTTATAAAATATCTAGTATAACTCCACTATTGGAAACAAAAATTACAAAGCTTACTTAGGCCTCACCTACCTCAAATAATAGTCCTTATAAACTGGTAATAAACTTATTAATTCATTATTTTTCATAGATTTAAATTAATAGTACTAATCAATTTATCATATATGTTATTT
Source organism: Ophiocordyceps xuefengensis (assembly GCA_020975735.1). Classification (NCBI taxonomy): domain Eukaryota; kingdom Fungi; phylum Ascomycota; class Sordariomycetes; order Hypocreales; family Ophiocordycipitaceae; genus Ophiocordyceps; species Ophiocordyceps xuefengensis. The sequence continues at coordinate 389 of JACYFI010001346.1, read as the reverse complement.
ATCAAGAACATTATACAATTATCACTATTTATTGGATATTTTTATTAGGTCTAAGATGGTATACAGGCTATATTTTTGTTTATTAACGACAATAAATATACCTGAGCGTTATTTCAAATTCTCGAGATTCTATAAAAAAGAAAAATAAAAAGATCTTATTAGAGTAATAATTGCTACTATGTTAAGAAACCGTTAATTATTAGCCGTATTTATGGACATTTTGATAAAATCGGTTATTCTATATATTCTTTGGGAAAGAATCTTAGCGCTCATATATTATTTAGTAGGGTTATTTAGGGTCTTGATAATAAATTTAAGTAGCTAGTTACTATTTATTCTTATAACATTTAGAGGCTCATTATTCTTATGATTATCTATATTAAAATCTA
>JACYFI010001312.1:0-11805 GCA_020975735.1 Ophiocordyceps xuefengensis | reverse complement strand
ATTCGGAATGTTGATTATGACAATACACGTCCGAAGTAATACAAGATAACAATATAAAAGTGATAAAACAGTTTATAATAATGATACTTCGAAACCAGATATGATGGGGGGGATTATGATGGAGACTTTTTCATTGAGACGACTCAATATATTGGATATCATATTGATTTCATATTAAAATTAATTTTCTTAAAGAGCTTCTGATACCATAGGGCTTTTCATTTGTTATTCTCAGCAAATAAACAAATTCAAAAAACCTACCAATTATTTAACAATTAGAAATCTTAGAATAAATATTTTAAGAATTAATATGTATTTTAAGAAAGAGTCAAATTAATTTTTAGTGTTGTTGGTTGGGTAGTGTGAAACATGCATACAGGCCCGTATCCCATACCTCCTTTCATCCCCTGGGCTGCGCACAAACAAAGGGACTAGTCAAAGATAGCTGTCTTGAGGTGGTGGTACGCAAGCTTATAATTAGGCAACGTAAAAATATCCTTTTATATGTAGGCCTATAGGTGGGGCCTCTAAGGGTCGCTCTACTTTCGACTAAATCCCCTTGACTAAACCTTTCGCTCAGATTTAAATAGCCAAAACATCTAAATTCCAATTGAACCAATTAAATAAAAGCTAAGCTTTGTTGATTTAGGCAATTCCTCTCTCACCTTTTATACTAATAAACAGTTTGTTGACTTTGGTACAATCTAATTTATTTAGGATGTTTCATTAGAGCCGCTTATCCCTACTTTCCCTAGGTTAGTTAGGAAGAAGGTTCGCCTACTACAATAAAAATATCGAAAGCAAATTACAAAATAAAATATTAAAAACGGCTATAGTTAATGATAAACTTCAAATTTCCGATCGGATATGTCGAGTTCAAGTCTAGAAACTAAAGGCCCGTTTTTGTTAAGATAAAGCCCTTCTGCGCGAAGGGTACCCCTGTAGGGGAAGTTTGAATAAGAGGCTTTGTAGAATTTTGTCCCTTACATATTTTCAACCTTTTGAGTAGCGAACCTACTCCTTTATTATTTTCATTGTTTATTCTTATATGACAAGCTACGGAGCCATAGTAAACAAAAATATTACAAAAATACGCAAATGTCAAAAGGATTCACGGTACACTAAAGGATGTAGTACTTCTTTTTCCTATTAGCGGTCGCGGAATTGATGATTATTTGTCTATTCTCGGCAAAAGGGGTGATGTATGTTTCACGTAACCCAACCAGGCTGGGAAACAGAAGTTTCGAACCCCTTAATCCTGAAACCTGTTCCGAAGATATGAATATGGTTATTCGGCGGGGCTATCGATCAACCTTTGAGGCTAGCATTTCCGATGAGTTATTCTGTGTGTGGTCCCAGAGCTAGGAATAGGAGCTAAAGCAAGGGATTTAGGTATCTTAATTGTTAAGTAACTTGCAACACACAGAAAAAATATAAAGTAGCTCCAGTATAATATTTTGTCCTACCTTTTAGGGTTTGAAAATAAAAAAAATTAAAGCAACTAGTGCAAAATGGGTGTTTGATCCTTTGACCTTATTACGATGTTTTTCCTAATGTTAATTACAAGTATGAATGTCTTGGATGTTTTTAGTAAATTGCAATTATTTTTTCGTGATACTGGTTATAATTAATAGTAAAATCTATAGCCATTTCCTTAGGTCGTTTAATAAAGGATTATTTGCATCCTATTTTCTCTTTATTAATATTGATTAGGATTAACCCTTTATAGGTTTTCTTATTTAATTTGTTTATATAGGGGGCGATCTATATTATGTTTTATTTATCTGATCTTAGATTAATTATTAAGACAAGTGAAATATACAAAGCAATAATTGAAATAGCATCCCTTTTACATTATTTGTCAAAATATTATTGAAATGAATGCATTACAAGCCAATATATGCCTTACTATAGGCGAGGCAATTAAATAGTTATATAGTAAAATAAAACAAACTAAATTTATTTACTTACAACAAGAAATAGAGTGATATTAATAGCTAAAGAAGGAGTTAGATTACCACTACATAATAAATAAAAATCTAGAACCCAACACAGCCTAAATGTTATGTTGGTTAACCCTGTAAAATTGAATGGTAAGCTATGGAAGATAACCAGGTTACATGTCTAACAGTAGAAATATACTTAATATACGTTCTTAATAATATATGGAATATTGTTTTTGCTTAGTATAATTCTTATTATAGCGATGATAGGTTGCCATAGTAATTTACGACTAAAACCAAAGATAACAAATAAGCAATCAATATTATGTATAAGTTATTTTTAGGGCAAGCAAGCTAGTAAAATTGAATTCATTCTCTTCTGTTTCCTCTGCCTTAAGACTAGATACTTATGTATAGTTTGCTCTAGCATGTTTGACGCTAAAGGTTAAATATCTAATTATTTCAATACGCACTCAAATGACAAGTAAAGATAGAGTTTGGTCTAGGTCTCAAGCAGAAGACTTAAATCTTTGGTATACAATTATCCTTTCTTCTCATTTTTAAGAACTCTTGTTTCAATTCATAGTATTCTTAAATTACTTAAACTTAACACCTTTAACTTAAATCAAGGCTCAGGCTATATAGTAATCCTATGCAATGGCTTGCACGTAGTCGCCTCGGTCTTTCCTGATTATATTTAAACCCTTCCCCTTGCGCGGAGGTCTCAAAATAGGGGCCTAGCTGGTTTGCATGTATTATATCTTACAGAATAGCCCTTTATATAAATAATAGTTCCGTCTTTGTTTTCAACGTTTTTAAGGAACATAATAAGGATACAGGCCGTGATTTAAACAGAAAAAATATGTGCATGCATGTAGGATTTTTTTCCAGCCAACAACACACCTAAGATATCCTTTCTTTAATACCGGCGTACGTGGAAGTAATAGTAGTAGGCCTTCAGATTATTTAGACTGCCTTTGTCCTTGCTCTCCCGTGTTATATTTATTGATACAGGTGCTTATTTATTTTACTGAAAAGGCTACAAATTAACATAAAGGCACTCACCGTTGAAATTATTAAATATAAAAGAGAAAGAAAATAGTTCAATTGGGTAGTAGGTTAGGTTTAGCACAGACATGGTGTTAAAGTTCAAATCCCTTATTTTCTCAATTTTTAATATAAGTCTCAAGGATAAGACTGTTTATAATTGTGAATTTGTTACTTCCTGAATCTAACTGCGTTTTTTTTTACAAGTTACCTGTGGGGTGGTACGTTCTGATTTGCCTGCTACCGATTCACTCCTCTTATAACCTCTAAAATGAAAACTGTTCGCTTAAAAGCGTAAAAAATTAATAGTAAAAAAAATTAAAAAAAAATAGATCTTGCTCTAGGAGCTATTTTATCATATCCTTGGGAACCAAAGATATAGATTATAGTGTGTTAGCTAGCTCTACCACTAAAAAGGTAATTAAAGACGTCGTTGAATTACTATACACCTTTAAGGAAATCTGGTGAATAAGTAGGTAGATATATCAGGCCATCAACCAAGTATTAAATATGTCTTTGAGTATAAGATTTCCCGATAAACTGTAATCGGTAAAAGATGTATTCTTATAAAGAATATCTCAGCGGTTCGATTCGCTGCAGGAATTAAGCCTGCCCATGTTCTTGATGTGCATAAGGTATCCTGGACCCTGTTCCTAAGGGATAGTGGAAATATTGGTTATAGGGCGTGCTATCGTGTACCCTTTGTAGGCTTAGCTTCGACAGTTACATTACTATGCTGTGCCGCGAAGCTAGAAGTAAGGATGCAAGCAAGGGGTTAGTGATCTAGGAGTAGGTTAAAAAGGGAAAAATTACTAGAGGAAGGGACTCCAACCAAAAGCGATTAAGTTAATAAACAGGAATCTAAGAATGTTATAAGGCACAGCCTTTAAATTAGATTAAGAGAAATGACCCGCAGTGGGTTTAAACGGTTGTAAAGTTTGATTTTATTAGCGTTGCTTTTAACCACATCTGTTCGATCGATTATCTCTCGAAAAGCTGTTTCTATAATGGGCAGTTGGCTTTTAATTAACCTAGTAACACTTATTCAACCCCGCTTGTAGCATCTGTAACGCCTGTGTAGCTGAAAAACATAAAGTGTAGGTTTAATTAGGTTCAATAATAGGAAGACTTTTCAACCCTTCTAACTTCTTGGTTAAAATCCAAGTACTCTTGAGGTTATAATAGAAAGATAGATTAATACACTTTTAACCTCATAGTTAACGTTATTACTAAATTTAAAATGTTTAGCTTGATCCCTATCTCGAAGAGGACTCGGGGATGGCTAACCATACCCCTTGTAGGCTAGCCACCATTTAGCCATCCCAGTAGGGGTGCAAAGCAAGGTTGGTATTAGGATTAAAAAATTATGTTAAAGAGATTGTGACAACCTTGTATGAGAACATCCCGTCAAGGCACTGTATGTTAACGATGAAAAAATAAGACGGTAAGTGCTTGGTGCTTATTATCCTTCATACTTGCTTGCATAAGTAAGAGGAGTGGTGGTACCATTAGTAACCCTGTGTTCACGTATAACCGTACGAAGTAAAGGATACATAATTTCCTTTTTAGTATCGTAGAGAAAACAAGCCACTGCAGTCATATCCTCGAAGAGATCGGGGGGGGGGGCACAGGCCAGAGGGGGAAAACCGTAGGAAGCTTCTAGAAGTATACACAATGCACTGCACAAATGGAAGTTAATTATTATTTCATGAAAAATTTTTTTCAATAGTGCTAACTCTATCCTTGCTTTTTTCTTTCAGGTCCACATACCCACCCTATACTCGATAGGGTTGCTTGCGCCTTCGGGTTACTAATAAAAAACTAGTAATCATGTATATTTTCTTGCATGCAAGACCAATATTATTGCCATTATCCTTTAAAGTTTTGAAGGTAAGTTATTATTTCACAATTTTATAATACCTAAGGGTCAAGGTTGTTTAATTATTAATAGATAAATTACTGAGGTTTGTAGTTATTATTTAACGTATTGAGTGTTTATAATCCTTAGAACATTAATAGATTCAAGATCTCAAACGGGTTCTGGCTGAGTGTAAAGCGCCTCTCTGCGAGAAGGTTTTCCTGTGTTCCGATTCACCAGGATCAACCCGGAAATTTCCCAAATACGTTTACTTAAAAACACTGTAAGAATACAGTTTAAAAAAAAAAAAGATAATATAAGGTATTCACTTGTAATTATAAAAGGTATATATAAAGAAACTATTGGAATTATTGCCATGTATCAAAGAGAAATAATTTATATCCATAGGCAACTAAACTCCAATTTTTTACCTGCTCGGTGAAAGGAACTGAATTTGGAAACCTGGGTTGACTAACCTTATTTTCCTTATGCTAAAGCCTTTTATTTTGAGTTTTATTAAAGAATTGTAAACTTAATTATTTACATAAATATATTATGAAATTGGTCTGCCTGGGTCCCAGCCATGCAATCAAATTTTTTTCCTTATCCTTGAAATTTGCGAGCTGCTATCATCTCTGATTGTTTGCGCTTATTGTTTGATAAAGTCCAAGTAAACTTGGCAAATCAGAATTATCTTGGGGTAACTTCTCTATAAGGTTACATGAAGCTCTAAGGAGGAAATCTAATCTCTACACGAATGTGATTGAAATATCTTTGTAACTTTATGGGAAAATACAATCAAAAGAATTCTATAGAATAACGGCGGTGTAAATAGAGTAGCCTGATAAAGTGAAACGGATAGAAAACTGTTGAATAATGGGGAACCCTCCTCAATGGGGGCTAAAGTATGATACAGAGGCGATAGTGAAAAGTTACCATGAGGCAACAAAACGGAAAATAGGTAGTTTTACATAAGAGTTTCGAAAAAAGGAAGTACTTTTGGCATATGGGTCACCAAAGCTTACGTTAGCATGCGAGTAATATGCGTGGGTTAAACCGGGCGTTAAAATACGAAACAGTGTCTAAAGTCTAGACCCGAAGCCAGGGTGATTTTTAACATAGTCAGGTTATAAAAGTTCCGAACGGGTTGATTTATGTAATAAATCTCCGTAAGAATGTGGTAGGTGGGTAGTAGAAGACCAACACTGATGGTGATAAGCTGGTAGAGAATAAAGCATTGTAACCAAATCTTTAAATAGCAGGTATGTCAGAAATGAACTTTCTGCAATAACCATACAAATTGACGGGACAACCCTAAAGCAACCTCAGCCCAAGCAAAATATTGGTAAACATATTTTTGGTGGCACAGGGTATGATCGCTGGTAAGGGAAAACATTAGCATTGTAACGTGTAAGTATAAAATGGGCGCGTCCCCAGCCAAACACCTATAAGGGTGCCAGGTTCATGACTAAATGGTGGTTGGCCTTATAATTATATGCTAGCTTACGGCTGCCAAGCTAAGGCCATAATTATAGGCTTAAGATTATTAGCGCCTTATTCGAAAGGATGAAATATAGATTAAATAACGAAATTAAAGCTAATGGTTCTTTATAGTATTAGGGTTTAAGAGAGTATAAATAGGTAATTTAAAATAATAAAAAAACATGCTTAGATTGTTTATTTTATCTCCATGACAGCTGATAAGAGTCAGATAATTGGCAGCCAAATGAGAAGAAGGTTAAACTTTTTGGGTTACACATTTTTCATTTATTAGCCATAAGCGGCTTTAAAAATAAAAGCAAATTTAAGTTATTTGAAAGATGTATACGAAATATATTAAGGGCAAGCTTCATCATGCAAAAAAGATATTACCACTACAAGCGTAGTGACACCCGCTATTCATATAAAAATATTATCTGGATAAAATTCAATTTATTAAATTGATGGCGGGCTTCGCCCTATCCCTCCGGGGATAGAATAAAAAGGTTGGTATATATTGCTGGATTTAATAATATTGAATACATAAAATTTATTAACCCGGAGGGGATTTGGTACTCTTATAAATTTAAATAAAAGCTTTTATAATATTAAAGTGTATAGCATTTAACTTTACGTTAAACACCTCTTCACCGGCGCAAGCCTCAGCTCTTTTTTAAATATGGAATAATAGAAACTTTACTTTATTGATATTAAGAATAAATTATTGGGTAAAGACAAGGTTATTAAAAAAGGAAGAACAATAACTATCTAGATTCTGTAAAACACAAATATAACGTACTTCAGAAAAGGCAAATTTCTTTTTTAGGCTAAAAACAACAGAAAGAAACTATTAAAGCTTTTTTAGAGAAGGGCAACGTATACTAATGAGGAAGTCGAAATCAATTATCTACCTGCAGCAAAGGAGATAATTACCAACAAGTAAATTGAGATAAAAATATCTACTAAGCAAAAGGTATAAAACTTTCAGAAAAAAAACACCGCCGCAACAGGATAGGCTAAATAAGCTTAGGATTATAGGGTGGTGGAAAGTTCGATTTAAATTTAATATCTGGTACTAAGGAAAAAAGTATCTTTGTAAATTTATAACAGCAGGCAGCTAATCACAATAGGTTTTACTAGCCCAGAGTAAGCTTAAACTTTAAAAATAGTGGAAGATTAATAAAATATTTCATATTAAAGGCAGAGTCGTATTTATTTTTGCTAACGGATAATAAAGTATAAACTAGGTAATATTTATTGATTTTTTAGGGAGAAGACTTCAGCTTTACCAGAGCCTTTGGCTTTTATGTTTATATATGTCTATACAATCAATATAGAAATTTTCGGTAAAGAAGTTAAATTTTGTTTCTGCGAAACTATTAAATAGAACGCAATTTAACTAAATATCTAGCAGGACATAGTTTAATCTAGACAAGATGGGTAAACCGGTTGATTTTGGATACCAAATGCGGGATCATGAGATTTTTACAGTCGAAGTATGTAGACTCGGGATGGCAAAGAGTAATCTTTGAATTATTCCGAATAGAATGATAAGGGTTTGAAAGTATCAGCGCTTTTTTTTTGAAGAATGTGACACCTTCTGCAGTTAAGGCTCAAATTCCGCGAACGTTCCTAAAGCAATCGTAACAAAGTAAAGAGTGTAATCAATCTTATTGTGCTCAGGTAATGACTCGGGGTAAGGTAAAGACATGATTCGATATTAACCAAATGGATTTATCCGCAGACCAAAGCACTTTTTAAGGAGATGGCAGTTCTCGACTTCAATGTTAGTTGCTTAAATTTTATAGTTAATAATACTATTAGGGCTAAGGATATAGTCCAGGCCTCATTCGGTTTAAGAAAGCAACTTGGGGCAATAAAATAAATTATTAATTCTTCTCATAAATTAAGTTTACGATTAAAAATAATTTTCGTAGAATTCGAAAACACAAAACCTTAATGCAGAAATGTATTAAAATCAGACATCTTCAATTAAGACTATAAAGTTATAGTTAATGCAACTTATTGTGCTGTGCGAAAGCCCAGCCAGCAAGAAAAAGTTACATATTATTAGATAAACAAACTAAAATAGGTATCTAAATGAAGATAAAAATAACACGTCAATGTAAAAGTTAAGGAGGTAGTGGTTTAAATTTAGTAACAAAGTAGGTGGTATTTATAAAGGAAAGAGGGGGCGCTTATCGCTCTGAAAAGAAATCCTAGACCTATTCATGCTGCCCTTTGATTTACATCATGGCCATAACCACATTTTACTTTACAATATTTAGGGTTTATTGTAGGCCAGAAGAATTTATTAATCAATGGAGAACAGCATTATTTCGATATTATGTTCGACCTGAGTAAGTTAATATTTTAAAAACGCTTTATTCTATTATATTTTAGGGAGCCCTCGGGCCTAAACATATGATGAAAACATAGTTAAGTTTAAATTGACAAATTATGTCGGAAGAGCAATTAATAGAATATATCGTCAGGTACCATTTAGTGAAGATAGTAGTCAGGAAAGTTCAAAGATAAATATTTCTTTGCTACCAGTCTTAACTATAGAAAAAAACAATCCTTTTATCCCCTCCAGAAGCTTTAGCAAATATTATAGCTAAAACTGCAGGAGTGGGAAGTAAATCAGTATATGGACTTGTTAAATTAATGAGAACTAAACGAAACCATTAATTTTCCCCCTACTTGACTAAAGCTGGGTGAAATATTTAGGATTAAAGACAACTGGTAAGAAAATAGAGGAAATTAGTTAAGAAACCTCTGGTCGTATTTCTGAAGTAGATTAAACATTATAATTTATTTCAAATTTAGATAAATTTTTTTATTAATTTCGAGAGCTTACGAAGTTACCGGTAAAACGACCTACGTGTTATAATGGGATAGTTTCACAAATATTATAGACAACTTTTAAGGGATAAATTTGTTTAATAAGCAGATTCCCCGGTATGTCAAAAAGGGAAACTAGGCTCCCAGAAAACAAGGAGTTAGGTCCGAAAATTATTTAGTTAAGTGAAATTAAGAGGGGTTTTTTATTAAAGTCGACAAGGAGATAGTTAGAAGCAGCCATAATTTCTATTGACCCGTTCGTACAGGCCGGCTGTTAACCTAATAGGAGCATCCGAAAAAAATTTTAACAGGATCTAAACAATAATATCAGAAAACTTGTACATCTAAACGTTCACATAAGGTTACTTACATGAGAACAACAATTACAATCAAGCCCCGGAATTGTGTTTGAAAGACTTCACTCACTGTCATAAGTTCTGTTACAACTAAAGATTTTGTGTAAGTTTAGTTCTACTATAAAAACCATTTTAATGACAAAAGTGTCTATTAATACATTTAAGACCTAGTATCTAAATTGCTCAACAGTATAGTATAATACACAAACACTTGTATAGTATTGGTGTCCTAAACCAGTTAATAGCATTTACAATTTTATATATATAATGGTTCTTATAAATAGTACTAATATTCAAAAGTTTTAATAATAATAGTATTGATTGCTCAACAGTCATAAGGATAATTAATATTTAATTAGAATTGAACCTATTAAACAATTATTTAATACAGACTTGCTTTGCTGTTTAGTAGCCCTGTCGCTAAAATGTATTTTTTAAGTAGCTCAGTTTAAAATATCAGTTAAATGTAATTTAACAATACAATATGCCTTAGTTTAAAATTGTCTTAGAATATACCTTAAAATGTTGTTGATAGGGGCTTTTGGGGTAGGCGGAACGTTGAGTCTATAATGAATTTTAATTTTTTTTAAATAGAATTATAATAAGATTTTAATCAGTGAGGAATGTGGAATGAGAACAAAAAGAAAATTCTTCCGCCTTGAAGCTTTGGGATATAAATTAAGTCAACCACTCTAAGTTTATATTATCCTAAATTTAAACGATGAGAAAGATCTTATCATCTACTAAGGAACAACATTTTGTAATAAAATGTTCTGGGGAAAATAGTAAATATATTTCGATTTCTATCCTAACAAAATATTTTGTTTATCTAAGAACAAACAACAAACGCTACCTAGATTTTAGAAAAACAGGTAAAAGCTAGGAGAGAAATACACGCAAGGCGTAATGGCTAGACAAACAGGAAATTGGGATTAGGCCCCCACCATTCGTGAATAAAGGTCACCCAACTCAGGGGGGACACCCTAAAGCTCCTAATTACCAAATTATTGACGAAAGTCCTTGAACGGACAGCTTAAATTCACTTGTTGTTATGACATACACCCAAGTTTAGGGAAGATTCTAGGTATATAGAGGAATGGGTTATAGCGGATCTAAATCAGTAGTACGTGAAAAACTGCTGGTTAAAAGAGTGCGACGAGTAGAGGTTTTTCAATATTAATTTAACTTTTGTAAGTGTACTCTGCCGCCCAGGAAAAATGGGGAAAAATTTTGGATAATTGTAATTTACGAATAGTAGATAATATTACTAAAGCAATAGAAATTATTGTCCCAATCTGGAGTTTATACCTATTTTAATTAAGAGTAAAGACAATTACAATAATGACAATCTTGATTCCTAATTAATATAATCGGGAAATTTATCTGTTATTTTTCTAAAAAAAACAAGCCGAAGAATGCTCCCTATACCCTATCATAAAAATTCCAAACTTAAAATTAGGTATAAGCGTAAGATGCTAGTTTTCAAATTTCTACATAAGAAGGCTTAAAAATCCTTTTAAGGACAGGAAAAGGAAATTATTTTTAGATGTAGCAGAGTAGCTATGCGTAGTGAGGGCGCAGGTACGTTTGAGGGAAGTTTTTTTCTAATTAAGACTTTAGAGATATTTTTTTAAAGCATTTAGAAGCTTAACTTTAATTAAAACAGAGAAAGTTGTGAATTTTCAGTTTTGTAAACAAGCTGTAAGTTATGATTATAATAAGCAGCACTTACTACCAGAAGGAATTAGCAAAATTGTCAATTATATAAAGTTTCTCATAATTTTCGGTACTACATGCCTAAGAATTGCATCTTTATTTCCCTAAATGGAACCGGTTGCAAAGACCCCATGAAAAGAGATTTTTGCTATATCAATCCTTTTTTACTGAGGTAGTAGGTTAAGGGTAGAAGGCGTCAAAGAATTTTTTTTAAAATATATATAGAAAAAGAAAAGATCAAGATATTAGGGTGAAGGCAGTAAAAACTACTGTTTTAAAAATCGCACAGGATAAAAGAAATATTTGCTTCTTATGTACAAGGGCTTTTTAACATAATGTTATTTAAAAAGCCAGGTAAAGTGTTTAATAAACAAATCTCCCAACAGTAAAAGTATCTGAGTTTGATACAAGTTTTGAGTAATAACAAAATATGTATACCTTCTTTTTCGATTACTTATCCTTTACCAGGGCGCAAGATAAATGAGCTTAATGAAGGCTCCGCACGTAAAATTATGCGAATTCATGAATTCTAAAGTTCATCTTAAATAAAGGATGGTTTCAA
>JACYFI010001344.1:0-17165 GCA_020975735.1 Ophiocordyceps xuefengensis | reverse complement strand
TATCATGATCATCTGGAGGGAGTTTCTCTGTAATAAGCTGCAACTTAAACCAGATTCTTCCGGGCCTACTCCACTTGTAATTACCTTTTGTATACAGCCATTAGTACTATGCATAATAACTGTGACAAAGGATGCGCGCTGGAGCTAGTAATCTTTAGGGTTACACTGGTTACGATGATTTAAAATTACCATTTCGCTCCCTTACTACCTTCTTTAAAGGATTTAAATTTACTATTTCATCTTTAATTTTGTTTTAAAGTATTGTTTTGGTATTCTTGTATGCCGAAATGTGATGGGATTAGTGGAATACTAATACTGAATGTGCAATCCTATGCAAAACATCCTGCTGCTTATGCCAGAATTGATATTTTATTAACCTTTTTTATGCTATATAAGATCTATACCTAATAAATTATTAGGTGTTATAGTATGTAGTTTATTATTATCATTAGGACTACCATAAAGTAAAGATTTAGGGGTTAACTAAGGGTTTAACCTTCAGCACCTTAGCCAAAATAATGTTTTATGTATTTGTTATATTGAACTTCCTTGATATAAATGGCAATTAGGGCTTGAACTGTTGAAAGTCCATTTATGAAACTTGGTAAAAATCAGTACAGTTCTATTTTTTCTCCGTACTTCTTGTGTTAGTTCCTTGTTTGAAAACAAATAGAAAATACTTCTTAAAATTAAGACTTTTTAATCAAAATAATAAACTGGTTAATGATAAAACTAATTTAGATCCAATAGTAAATACTTTGGCATGTGCTATTTCTTGTCCTTGTACTACTAAATAGGATAATTTTATAATAATTATTTAACTTCTTAAAATTAAAAAAGCATTATGTTTTGTAAAATGGGATTTACACTCTGGCTTCGCAATCATCAGTGTGAGGTTCAATTCCCTCCATAATCTTTACTTGATAGAATTGAAGTTTAATCACTAGAATCTTCAGTATTTACCTATATATATGATATATAGAATATATTTGATAAATAGTATTATCTATTAAAATATGAGCCTTTCGCCTAAATTTTATACTTTATTTTTGAGGCATTTAAATGTATCAAGTGGGTGTATATTCGTATTTTTTATTCTCTTAAGTTAAGAGCTAAAATACGAAATAGTCTTTACAAATGTAAAAATTTTGTAGTGATAGATCAACTAATCTCCCAATGTAGTCTGACTATTTTTGCATAATTTAGTAAACTGATAATAATAACTTATTAAAAATTGACTTCCTCAAATATTTTAGTATTGTTCAATACTATGAACTAAGAAGGAAGATGAAAACACCAAAAAAGAAAGACAAACTTATCGCCTGAGAATTTTAAGGTCTGAAAATATTCTTATGGTTAATGGGAAAAGTGATTTTAATTCCACCTAGACGCTAAATATATCAAGCGAACTTTTATTACATTAATATTTCTTTATTTTCAGGAATTATTTAGTACAAGGGCTTTTTTCAGTTCTAATAAAGATTAGAATCTGGGACCAGGGGTTCATTTCATATCTAATAACCAATTTGTTATATAGTATTGTCACCCGCTCACGCCGTTTTTGATGATTTTTTATGGTAGATGCCAGCCTTAATGGCTGGAATTGGTAATTCCTTATGCTTAATGGTAGGGGGGGTCCGATAATGGCTAAACAAACAAGGGCTTTGGAATTAATAGCAATAAATTATATTAGTGAATAAGGTCTCCCAGAGAAGCTTTATTTTTACTATAAAAAAACAAGGCAGCCGAAAAAGATAAAAAGAGCCAGAAAAGCTCTTTTAGCTATGTCCTGACTCTGCAACCGAAAGTTATGAGTAAGAGATCAACCCAAATAGCTAAGTAAAAAAAAATGTGCTGCTTTCCCATTCGGCGCTTTTTACCGGAAATGCTCTGACTTGAAAATAAAAATTTTCCTTTAATTCTTTGCAGGAGTGATTTTGAAGCAAATGCGTAATAATAGAATGGATTATAACCGTTAAAATTTAATATTTAATCCTAACTTAAATATATGAATTTTAAGCTTCAATAAAAACCCAATTTACTTAAATTTTGTTTTCATGGCTTTATTTCTTTTAGCCCTTGCTAGCTTTACTAGAAAAATTGGCAAGCCTCTATTGGAAATAATAAAGATAGTTTGGAATTAACACTTTACCTAAAACTGATTTAATTAGTTCGTTATTTTGAGGATAGAGGTAAAATAAAAAAAAAAAACATCAAAATTGTGATGTTCTATCATTTGATATAATCGATTGAAGAATAGCTCGTTATTAGAAACAAAGTAAATATCTTTAACCCCCTTTTAACAAGAATTGTTTTAGTTTAATAAGGCCTTGATTAACAATAATTTATAGTCTAAAAGGAAATTTTTTATTTAAGACAAATCCTGATACTAAATCTCAATGCATAATTTGGCATTAGAAACTACCTTAACGTGATGTTTATCCTTATAATAAACTTTAAAGAGAGTTTTTAAAATATTGTTGCAATTTCTTGGGCTGGAAAATTATACAACTAAAACACAAAAATCGAAAAAGGTAAGAGTTTTATCGTTATTTGTGTTATGAGTTTAAAACCATCTCTATTAAAAATTGGATAAAAATTTAGATAGTATCCTTTTATATTGAATATAAAATATTGAGTTTTATATGGGAGAAAAAATATTGTAAAAAAAAACTTTGTAGCTTGCGCTGCTATGCAGCAAAAAAATAGAACTTAAAATAGATGACTAAAAAAAGTCGGAATAGCAAAAAGAATCTGTTTTCCAATCGAGGCCTTATAATTAATTTATAGCTTTAGGTAATATCAAGCGCCTTGTCCTTAATTTAGATATTTTAAAGCTAATGCCGTTAAAAAGTGTTCCAAATTTTTAAGATGATCAGCTTTTTCGCCTATATGCATTGAATCTCTTCGATGCTGCGCAAAGCTATGCTCATTTAAAAAAAAAAAGAGCGTGAGTGAAAAGATTAATATAGACCTTTTTAAATTTTTCTTGAAAATCCTTAAAGACAATGGTAGGTAAAGTAGAGGAAACTATATGTATGAGAACAATATTGCAGGAAACCAAAGTAATTTTGTTATACAATGGGGATCCTCGAGAGACTACGCGGTACGAAGCCGCCCTTATAGGGTGTAAGACAATGACCGTTTTAGTAGGTTAATACCAGTTTTTATTTTCGAGCAAACTTCCGCTAAGATTTAAATTAACTATAAGGTTTTTGATTATTCCTCCAGTTAGCCTATTAATTTTCATCCGCGCTGATATAGAATAGGTGGGAGCGGGATCAGGTTGAACTCTTATCCCTCTTCAGGATTAGCAAAGTCATAGCGGGACATGGTGTGACCTTGCTAATTTGCTTTACATACTTCAGGTGTAATAGTTTATAGGAGCAATAAACTCATAACTTACTATATAGGCTAATATGAAAGGAACACCGGGTATTCAGACTACATAATTAGCTTATTTTGGATGGACTCGTTGGTTTTTACCAAGCTATCTTTATTGTTATTTATCATTAACCTGTTTAGCTGGTAAAAAAATACTGCCTGCTCTAAAAAATTTGGCCAATTGCTGAAAGACGATATATGTATTTATTATATTCTTTACCGCAGATGTTTAATAATTTGAATTTTATTTAAAATTCTTTCTGAGACATCCTCGCCAAAATTTTATATGGCATTAGTTTACTTTAAAAATGAGAGTAGATTATTTTTCTACTCATATTCGTTTTCAATGGATAAGTAGGATAATTTGGATTTTATAAATTTGCTCCATACTTAAGCGGGTTTTAATTGCAAAGAGATGGTACCAATAATGTACCTAAAACCAGAGAATCACCTATAGGTGAATTATATATGCCTTCAAATCAAATAATATTTATTTAAGAGACTTCCTTTAGCTTTATGATACAATCCTAAATATGGCCAGGATCTAATTTCCCAGAAAAAGTAAGGATCTAATGCTTATGTATTATCGTGAAACAATCTGAGGGGTGTAATCTTGTTAATCTCATGTTATAAATTGGTCTTACTTATGACTCCTAAAAATTTAATGCTTTCATAGATTAATGATTTGATACCTGCAAAACTTAGATTTAAATATAGAAAAAAAAGTATAATGATAAAAGTTATCTAATTCTTAATAAGGCTTGGATTAGGGGAAGGGTTTATAGATGCGTACGGTCATTTTTCAGTTAAGACTACTTTGGCTAGGTACAATATCCAAATACGCATATGTAAAATTTGAATTGTCTCAAAGTCAAAATCGGATCCATACGATAAGAAAATAATTCCTGTATATTATGAGTTTAATCGCCGGATTTTTATTACCAATGCAGTAAAATAATTAAATGAACATAAACCAAACCTGAATTACAGATTAGAAACTACATAATTTAAAAGTAATCTTGAATTTAAATTCGAATATATTGGAAATACCCCTGTTATTTTCTAGTAAATTATTTAAATTTATCAAGAAAATTGAGAAAAAGTGTTGTCATATCTTTAGCAACTTTAAAGAGGCAACGCCAACCTAATCTATAAAACTATAGTAGAAATAAAAACAAAGATGAATAATAAAGAATAAATTTTAATTTGAAGATATTAAAAAATTTTTATAACTTATATTAAATAAAATATAGTCCTAACAATATGGTAAACATATTCTGAGTATCTATCCTTTAAAACCTCTTTGTATCAAAGGTTTATTAAACGCATAGACCTGGTTTGAGTTAGATGCAGAGATTGAATATTTTGGGTTATTAACAAATCATATTAAAAAGAAGAAACTTCTAATTACTCATTCTTTGAATACCTAGTGGGGTTGTGGATCCTATATTATTTCCATAACTCCTTTTCTCTAAAGGTAATTTTTAATCGTAAAAAATGACAATAAAGTCTTTTCATAACTTTTTGTTATGTTTCCTTCAAGAGCACACCCCCATCTATAAAGTACAATAAAAATTAGCTGAGATTATGAACCCCAATGCAAAATGGCTTGTCCAGTCGGGGACTAGGCTTTACTAGTAGGGGCTAAAGCTCAAAAATCTAAAGTTCAACAGATAAGATATTTGTAAAATGTTTATTAATTTTTTTCTGATCTAAGCCTGTTCTTGTTTTAGGTTACTATTTTTCATACTAGCTTTATTTTGTTGGTTCAAGGGCTTATATTTCTTGGAAACAGAAAGGCTAAAGCGAGCAGGCGCCCTATTTTTTTGTGGTGGGTGCGGAGCGTGCCTGGCACAGAAAAAAATATAGCTAAGCTATCACAAAAAAATTTTCTATAAATTTTTTTTTCTTAAGGGGTTATACCTTTTATCATATTTTTAAGATTGTAATACATATACTGGGTCATAATTTGTTTCTAGAAGTGAAGAAAACTGCTAAAAATTAACGAAGAGGCATAGTGTTATAAGATAGTGTGAATATTACAACCTATTTTAATTTTGCATGACATCTGTTTTCAAAAGTCACTAACCTAGATATAGGTTAGCTGGATCTGTGCTGTAGGTATAAAAAGCACAACTAATTTGTTAAAATACTTCGATTACTCCCCTTTAGCTAAGTTGTTTTAATGCAGCAGAGGCTTAAGCGGGAGGATTTACAGTACCAGCGTGTTAATATATCATAGATCTTATAGAAAAAAAGATAAATCCATATCGCCTATTTAAATAGTGGTCTTAATTGAAAACCAATACCTAAATGATGGAAATAATGGACCTTGTAGGGGCGTTTGTCACCAACCTCAAGGCAGATAAGATAAAGTTATGAGTTTTATTTGAGCTAAGTTACTGATTACATAATTTCGTAATATTAATATAATTTCAAGCATGTTAAGTTTTACTGTTGTAGCATAATGGATTCTGAAAAATGGCTCTGAAAATTTAACCCGTTATGTTGACAAAAAATATTTGGGTTGTATTGTGTTCATTCTTATTACATCTAAAGCCAAACTTATATCTAGAAAAATCCAATAAATTTTTTTATTGTATTGGTTTTAATTTTTTTAAATTCTAGCAGGTATATCAGGTTTATAATATAGGAATTTTTATCCATACATAAAATTGAATTTGTTAGTGAGAATTTGTATTGAATCTAAAGTTCCTAAATAATTCTTAAATATAACCTAATAAGGCAGGCCTGGCATGGTCTACGCGCTTCCTCAGCTAATAAATCTTAAAAACAAAAATTACTTGAAAATTAGGGAAGAGTCTATTATTATAAATTAGATTTACGAATTAAAAATAGGGGAAAAAAAGTGCCAAGTGGTTTCGTCCAAGTCTATACATTTATGAGGGCCGATGTAAAATTTCACGTAAGACCTGTAAATAAAAATATTGAGGGCCTTTGCGCCTATTTTTTGTGTGGGTACCGGCGTAGCCTACAAGTAAAAATTACAGCTAAGGCCTAATTATCACCTTAGACGTTAGTTAATATTTAATTTACCTACTTACCTTGTAACTCTTAAAAGAAAAGTTTAGTACAAATGTTAGCAACCACTGGTGTAACCGGCAATAAATTGATGGCTTATAAGACCCGCGTTTATTTAAGGATCGCTACAGCCTGCTTCACCCGGGTGGTGTGGTTGAAATGCTTCTCATGTACCAGTACCATACTTCTATATTTAATGCCATGAGCCTTGCTATTGCAGGGGCGATCATACACCACATTGCCTAATAAACATTAAAAGTTAAATGCTATGAAGGTATTTGGATTCTTCGGTCAAGTCCCGAGATTATATTTTAAATTATACCCGTTTCCGTATAATTAGACAACAAGTAATCAGCTAGGCTCTGAGTAACCTTATATTTTGGTTACATATGGTTGGTTTACGCTTATGATGTCAATAGGGAGAATATTAGGAAATTTTCGTTTCAAAGTTCAACCACATTGTTATACCTGTAGGATGGACGTGGATAACTACAGGGTGTTCACCGGTAAAATCTTCTAAGTGCTGGGAAACTTCTGTATAATAGTCCCTACCTCGTGGTTTACGTTTAGAGAAACAACTTCATTATTTCAAGGAAACAGAAGAAACTTTGCTATTCGTAAATAGCTAGGGCAATTAACTAAGAATAATAACGATAAAATAGTACTAATTTACTTGAATGTTCTGATTTTTATCAAATATAGCACCAATCTACAGATAAGGAATTGGGATATTTTCCCCTGCAGGATTAATAGAAGGGTAAGTTTGATTTGGTGTAAAAGAATTTAGCTGTTGTTTTCAACAACTTGAATACAAATTAGCACATTGATATTAGAACACAAACAAATAGGGTATGGTTCGATATGATAAAAATTGAAGATAAAAAGATTAAAATATTATATTGTAAGGATAACTAAGGTTGTTTATTAATATATCTTTATAATATGGCTAACATCTTGTAACATGATCTATAGGTATATCAACTGATTCGGCTTAAATTACAGTAAATATTTTCTAAATTAGAATTTTTACCCCACCTTTAAAAAATTATCTTGAGAAAAGTTTTGATTTTACGCTGGGTTTAGTCAGCTCCCTTGGTTGTTATCTGATATTAAATGGGTTGTTAAACGCACCAGGGATTGAAAAAGGGGATAGCGCAAGATTAGAGTATTCTATAAAACAAAAGGATAAAATTACCTTAGAACTTATACATTATTAATTTAAAAACGGGGTGATATTACTCAAATAAGCTCGGTTTACATGGTCTATAAAAAAGCTCCGATTTTATCACACGCCGTTTAATAAGTATTTCGGTAAAGGTTCATGTTATTTTGCTTATAAAGGTTAAATTTTATTAAAGTTAGGGAAGGACAAGAAATGATTAGAGAAGGTAAGGCATTTTACAAAGTAAAGTAAAAAAAAATTATTAATGTTGCAACAAAGGGCATTCTTAGAGGACAAGTACGCAAAGAATATTGATACAGGATAATAGACAAAAAAAATTAAGCAAACTTTTTCTTTGATGCTCCCAGCTGCTGTTCTTGATTATTTACTGGCTTTTTATGCGTCGTAAAACCACCACAACGGCGCACAAAACGAATAAGTAAGCTCAGCAGCGTGTACCCCGCACTCCCGATTTTTTCTGTGGCACAGCATAAAAAATGTGCATTGGCTACCCGCTTCTTAGCATTTTTCATTTTTCCCATAAATTCAGGAGGTGCTAAGGCTTATCTTGAAAGATCAGGGGAACATAAGCCCGGTTAACTTATAAGGGTGGGATTCCTTTATTTTTATTATAGTGCAAGCTACCAGCTAGCGGCTCAAGAAAATATACAAAGGACTGCAACACAATTAGACTAAAAAACATAAAATAAAAACAACAGAAAAAATATTAGCAAGCAACAAAGCATTTAAATTATAGGCTTCCTTTAACCTTATTAGGTATTGCGAAATCCCTTGCTTTTCACTACGCTGATCCTGAGGTTATGCCATAGACATATTTAGGTCTTAGGTTCAGCCTAGCTTGCCTAACGTAGCAAGGTACTGTTTTCCCTTTAGGGTAAGAACCATAAGAGGATTAGGGTAACCTATCAAGAATAAGGAGCATTATACAAGAAGCAAATGGGGTTTTTAAAGACATTATATGTAAAATTAGGGTTATGGGTTCGCTGTTTCTGGATAAAAAGCTAGGCTTATGTTAGGTAGCCTATCTCATTAAATTAACCTTATTGATATGTCCTTATGGGCTAAAGCTTGAATTTTTTCGCTGCACAATAATTTAATTGAGTTCCAACCAGGAATAAAAAATTTTTTCTTGGGTTACAGCAAGGGCTAAACGGTTGGCTAGATGAAAATGACACCATCAATGTATTTTCATAGGTTTCGTCTGTAGTTTACAATCGGAGGGTAATAAACCACTTTAGCTCTCCCTTTAAAGATAACTGAATGCTTGGAAAAAATTCTAAACCCAATTGTATTACTAATTATCTTAACGATAAAAGTGACTCATCATGTAAATTTTTGAACAAATCAAGCAGGAGACCAACAGAATGAATTTCTTTACAGTAAGGAATCCGCTAGAGACCTACACGTAAAATCCATTATAAATTATCAATTAAATAGTTAAGAAGATATAGTCCCATGAAATAAAAATATAAAGTTAATTAACAGTTACAGAAAATTAAGTACCAAGTCTAACCTGACGACAAAAAAGAGGAGGCTTTAGCCCAATCAGTTTAAATTATAAAAGTATTAATAGTAGATTTTGGAAAAGATGAGCTTTTAATATTAAAACAAAAAAAGATAAATCAGGTTGTGAATTGTTTAATTGATAAATGAAAAAACAACGTTATACATTGGAAGATCTTAGATTTAGCCTAATGAATGAAAAACTATCTAATACTTCCTCTTTAGATAGTAGGACAAAAACTCACCATACTTGCCTAAAATAAAGCTTTTAGTTAAATTACGATAAAGAAATTTCTACCTTAGAATAATTATAATATTAGATATGAAAAAACCTTAACTTAATAGAGAACTTTTTCTATATAACAAAAATGTTTGTTCCTTTACTAAAAATGTACTGAAAAACAAGGTTATTCCTCACTGGGTTATGTACAATACGAAGAAACCTATAACACTGTTATCATCTTTAGCTAAAAAATAAAAGGTACACATCTTTACAAACTAAAAGGGCTAATAGTTAGACGGCTTTAAACAGGAGAGAATAATCTTTTATGCTTCGAATAGTAAAACCATTCTTTAAGAGTAGTAAGAGAAGACAGTAGAGCTAGTTTGCATATCCAGTATATTATATAATTCTTTTTAGGCACGAGGTTATTAGTAAGATTTCCATTTTATCTAACTTTTATCCAAATTAGTAAATCTAATCACGCTACATAGTTAGAGTGATTTTAAAGAAATAAATTTTTAGAGGTGAAATGGTTATTTGAGCTTATCCCGAACTATAGTGAGGATCTACCCTAAGTATAAAAGACTGAAATCTGTAAATAATTGTAAAAAATTGGAATAGATAAACATAAACCAAAAAATGGCTTATAAAAAAACGCCGATATCGTATACCGATGCGGATATAAACTTTATATGTAATCGAGTTGGAGTAACAAGCACAGGCCTAAAGTACTTAAACTGAGAATCAACATGACTATAAATAGAAAAGTGCATTTTAATAAGGAAATTATAAAAAATTATTATTTAAGTTATGAAAGATGAAATTTAAATTTATATTTATTCGTAATGAGTTGTGTTAGCCTAATGCTTCCTTAGGATATAAGCATTCCAGAATACAGATGAATTTTTATGGATTAAGTAACCAATAATTGTTGAACAGACAGATAAACCAAATTAAGCTTAGTTGTTAGTTAATTTGCAGGTTATAATGATTTTGTGATATACCAATAACTATAAACATTATAAAATGTTTGAGTAGGGCTAATGGACGGTGCAGGTAGTATTCAAGTAAACCCAATTTACTTAACAGTCCTTCAAAGTACAGGACTAGTTTATTAAAATAATCTAAACCTTAAATCTAAAGTATAATTATGCTGGTTGGATTGCAAAGAGTGGGTGGATTGTTTAAGGATTACTGGGAAGAGGCCGGATGGTTATTTGAGTTGTAAATAAAAGGAAGAATTTATTGAAATTATAATAAAAAATATTTTTGATATTTATCCTCCCTTTTAACTTAAAAAAAATCGTCAACTTGCATATTTTAAATAGCATGTTTAAACTGAACTTCAGTTAGAAGAAACTTATCCAAAGAGATACAAAAATTTAAGAGAAGCATTATGCTCTATAAAGCTAACTTTTAAGGCACCTACTACTTTAAAAGCTTGATCATCGGTTTGTTATAGATGCGGGTGTTGTTTTTCTATTCGTATGAAATCGGAAGTAAATTTCTTTCCAAATAGACCTAATTACGTCGTTTATTATATAGGATTATATTAAACTAGTATTCTTGAAGTATCAAAGTAAAGTTCGTAAACCTTATGATAACTTCTAATTTTATAGAAGTATACAAGAAAGAGCATTGCTAAAATATGGCACATTGAACTACCTATCTTTTGTCATAGGGAGAAAGGTTTCAGAGTCCTTTTAGAAAATATTCAAAAAAAATCTTTAGTAATGTTCGTGTGGTCATGTCAATCCGTGAAAAATTTCCATAACGGTTTTCGGTAAAATTTATATATAATTTGCTAACGGTGAAAGCCTATATGTTGTTTCAATGCGGGAGAAAGGGATAAGGGTAGGTGATAAATTGTACCCTACCCCATTTTAAGGTAATAGCCGTGTGGAACCAAGTACAAATTTCACAATTTTATTATCGGTAGGATCGTAGGAGACTAAACGTGACAACGAAAGTTTATTTATAGTTAAATCATTAGTAATCAAGTTATTAGTCCGATCCACTGCCGTGAGCAGGTTGTTGTATGTAAAATATTTGGAGCAAATTACTGCTTCTACGTTAGTTTTCTCAAAATGGGGCCTGGATACTTTTTCATTATTATGCACACTGACTTATTCTGGAAAACTATTATCATCCAGTTACATTATTTACTACTATATACTAATTTATCTACGTATTCTTACCTAGCATCTAAGTGGAAGCTTAATCTTCTATTAAAATAGTGAAAAAAAATTAATATATACTAGTATCTATTATTAAAAAAACTTGATATTAAATATACAATCAGCAGGAAACTATAGGGAATTTCAGAGCCTATACGGTCATCATTAAATTCCCCTTTTCTTACATTATTTTACTTGATTGTTTTATATTATTTATATAATAAATAAAATTGACCAATACAGAAACCAAGGCGAAGCTAGATACATACACAATAGAAAAATAACAGAGCTGCCGGCGCTGAACCACCGCAACAAAAGTATTTTTAATACTAATAATTAAGGGATAACAACTATACCTAATTTTCTATCTCCTGATTACGGGAATAATATAGGATGGAAAAGGAAAATTTGATTTAAGGAAATGATTCTTTCTAAAAAATTAGTATTAAAAAGCTATTCGAATGAGATTTCATAATAGAGATATAAGAATTTTAAGCACGGTTATCCGAAAACACTTACAAGATGGGTAAAATTAAAAAAATCCTAAAAATTAAATTTAATTCCTACAATATTATTCAGATCTGAATGAAAATAATATAGATTTATTTATTAATTAAATTAAATTGTAAAATTTAGAAATTTAAGTGTGTAGGTTCTAGGAAAAAAGCTCGTGTATTTATAAACATAGGGTATCTGTTAACCTGGATTTATAATATTAAAAGTTAATTATTTTCTATTATTTCTAGATTAATTTGATGCAAAAGGTTTACTATAGGTTTTTAAATTTTATTTACTAAAAATTGAATGTAATCTACAAGAGTTACTAATAATGTTTACATCAAAATTATCTTTAATGATTTAATACCCTATTTGTAAACCATATAACACAAAATATAAAAACATTTCAATATATAACTTTGTAAATTCAATCAAAGTCAAAGCCATGCATGTTTGTGATGAGTAATCTATGGTAAATAGATTATACCCTTCCGATTATTAGTTTTATAGAGTTAAGTTTAATAAAAAAGTTTTTATCTATTCGGTGATTATAAAAATCAAATTTTGATATCATTGAAATATAAAATTTTTCAGAATTTTTTGTTAAAATGCACATTCAATAAGAGAAACTCCTTTATGGAACTAGGTTTCTTTATTGACAAATTTGCGTGTTTCACCCTGACGAGCCTTAAATGAAGAGGATATGGTCCAAAATAAAGGGCCCGTTTTGCCCTTAATATTAATTGATATTGAGTTCAGTATATATTTATCGAAGCTGGTTTATTTTTTTAATATATTGCAAAGCCCTCAGTTTATCTTGCTTTCGCTTTCAACCTTATCCCACTTAATAATATAGATTTTACACATTCATCTAAGTATAATTGTGCTGCTTTACTATTTTTTTGGCTTCGTAGGCGCAAGCCTTGCTGACTCCGAGACCCCCATAACGTAAAATATTACAAAAACTGAATTAACCGGGCTTTCGACTTCGTGCCCGTAGACCCAAGGAGGGAATTTTTTTTTTAAGATTTTATAATTATATGATGCTGCGTCGATTTTTCATATCCCGCGTAAAAGCACCCCTTAGTGAAGCACCCCCTCGCGATGTCGCAGGGGAATCAGTAATAAAAATTACAAAAATAAATCTTAATGTTTTGTTAATTATTGAGGTTATATTTTTATAGCTTAAAGTAGGGTATAGTAGTGATAGCTTATTATTTTATATACTATATAAATTTTTTGAATATCCGCTAAATTAATATCTGATTAATTATGAACACATAGATTTTATAAACAAAAAGGTTATTCAAGAATAATCACTGTTATAATTAAATTATCCTTTAAAAATTTTATTATTGCTATGTTATTTATATTATTTAAACTATATTGGTAATTTCTTTTTTATTACCTAATAATTTTATATTAATTTCAGTTTTAAAGTTGAGGTAATGATATGGAGTAATAAAGAGGTTTTTAAAATTGAAATCTAATATTAAAAGGAAGGGTTTTTTTCATAATAAACCCCCTAAAAGACCTTGAACAATACTAAGATACCTATTTTGACACAAAGATCTCAAAGAAGATAAAAAAAAAGAATTCAGGAATGTAAACCAAAAATTACAAAAATTACAATACTTGAATATTCTAATATCTAATGAATTTAAATATTGATTGTTCTGAGCCTTACTGTACCAAATCTATTAGCCTTAGTAGAAAAAGAATACAAATAAATATGAAAAAAGTGAACAAGATTTCTTTTTAAAGAATTAATTTGATAAAGTAGAGTTTGAAAAACCAAGCTCCATAGGAATCAGGAAAAAGATTAAACAAAGCAAGTAAAATAATATAAAAAAGGGTAAAAAAATATTTTTCCCTGATGAATCTAATATCTTGAAAAAGATTATTATAGAAAGTAATAAAAGTCTTAATTTTTTAATCTTTAAATACAATAAAATACATTAAAAAAACAAGCCTAAGCTCTAAAAAAAATAAGTAAGTATATCCTTATACGAGAATATGGATAGGGGAAACGGTTGATAGAAAAAATAGGGGGGCTATTTCGGGTGCTATGCAGCCAAAAAAATATATTTTTTTTTTTTATAGGGGATACCCCTATAAGTGTATCTCTAATATCTTAAAAGTTCTATGTAAACTTTAGAAGGCGGTCAGGTGTCAACGGGGCGGCCTTGATTTTGGTGAGTCAAAAGGTTCAGACTTATTCATAGACAATTAGGTCTAGATGGTGGGTATCCTCCTAGCTTGCGCAGGCTACTTAATTTAAAGTATTGACGTGCAGAATGAAAGATAAGGTGGAAAAAGGGTACGGAACCTGTAAAGGGTTACCTGAAAAGGGGGTCCTATAGCCTGGGTTTAGAGTTAAAGATAGTGTTGCAATATTTTTCTTTAGAGATACCTTACATAATTTTCTCTTTAAAGAGCATACCAACATACCCTTAAGATTTTCGATATTCAAATTAGGAGTGGTTGTCTATGTTCTTTTGTAGACGTGTTAATCTAAATTATTGTTATGTAAACTAATAGTTATAATTAATCAATTTTATAAAAAACTGATTTCTGGCCTGTTGGGTAGGTGTAAATACATACATACTATGAAGAAAAGTAGAATATAAATCTGAGCAACACAAGTTATTATAAGACCATGGAAATAATAATTAAATTCATAATAACTGTAAAATGAAAGCAAAAAAACAGTATTAAAAACTAAGAATACAGATTTACGGTGGGGGGTTATCCCTCGTACAATTAGAAACATACCCGGGGGAGATTACAGAAATTTGGTAAGGAGAAATATAGGAGCCTCACCATTTCCCTGTTAGCACCCTTTTAGAGGGGGGGGCTTATAACGTCTGACCTAAAATGGATGGATAGCGCAACTCCAATAAGATTGATTTTGATTCCCAATATTATAATTTCAAACGGTACATTAAATATTCTTTGGCATTCCAACTACACGTTTTAAGTAGGGAGGCCGTATTTGCAAACGGTCTTGCAGGGGTAGACTTTTCTGGATTCCTAAAATGTTAGGTCTAATTATGATCCTTATCTTAGCCTAAGACAACCAATTTTTGACTTTTATTTCATCGCGTTTTAATTTAATCTTTCGGCCACAACACTTTTTTAGTCCACAGTAGAGCCTTTGTTTTCATAGTGATATGAAAATTTTACCCACACTTCATATCTAGATAACCCTAGTTAAATTAAGGCATGTATAATATGACAAATTAGCAGGAGAACAACAATAAGTATTTGGGCACAATCTCATATTTTTTAAGTAGGATCCTCAAGAGACGTATAAGTGTTGTAACTTTAAAGTAAGAAATAGTCCTAAATTACATAGTCGATTGTATCATCCTTGTTACTTATTCACCCTATTACATTTACTTATAAATATAATTAAATAGGACCTTTAGTGAGTGCCAATAAAGAGTGGATAGCTTGCGCCGAAAATATTCAAACAAGATATCCTGGCCTTGCTCCATTTACCTACAAAACTAAATTCTATTGACCTCCGCGCAACAGAGATCCCAAATAAATATGAATGCGATTGATTCTTGAGCTTTTATTTTACTATGCCTTGTAAGGCATGCTAGAAAATAGCAAAAAATAAAAAACAGTAAATCATTAATAATTTAATCTTTCAACACCTTAAACACCAATTTCTTTGTTCAGTACATAATTGGGATTAGTTAATTGAAAACCATCTCTAAAGTTAACATTTTATGATAAGAGCAACTTTATGAGGCGACCTCGATATAATAAAAAAAAGGGTGTGGTTTTTATCTTAATAAATAATAGCGTTACGGTATACGTAGGCCGTAACGGTATTGATTTGCTAATAGCCCCTTAAATACTTTCCTTTTTTTTTAGCCGATATATTCATTATATCTAAAGTATTTTAGAAGGTTATGGCAGGCGCAAGCTCATCAATATTTCTGTTTAGACAAGGCCAAGCTCATTATTTTACTATGGTATATGGTAATAGAGGTAACATATAAAGCAAAGATATATCTGTATATAACAACAATTAAGTTAAGTTTTATATAAAACTGCTATAAATTTAAACCCTGGGCTAGGATCTGTATGGTATTTTTAAAGACTCAATAAAGAGATCTAAAAACTTGTATCTGATTCCTTAAAGTAAACCTTTTTCTGTAATTTATAAGATAAGACTTAGTACTTTATTTTCTGGGAATTTTTATGTCTACTGAAAAATAAGCTGCGCGTACAAGATAATAAAAATTTTTCGACCAAAGTCCTGCTAATTAGAGAAAATAAATATTAAAGAAAACTTAGGCCAGTTAATCCCATGTTTAAATTAAGGAAAGAATCTAGCGAATTTGTTTGCACCTGAATAAAGACAATAGAAAGGTTGAATAAATCCTATGTACAGTCAAACTAAGCTTCTGAGCTAAATCTAGCTAAATTAAGAAAACAGGGTGTATGTTCGAAAGTGCTAGGCAGTTATTAAGAAGGCTAAGGGAGTGTGTACCTATTGGTAAAGATAGTTACCTATTAGATCGTTATACACTAATTGAAAAATAATAGTAAGATTACAGCTTAAACTATATAAAGTACAATACTTTTATTCTAATTGAAAAAGAAACGGGTTACCTAACCCTTTTCCATATCTGTCAGGACAACCACGGTACAGATCGGTTATTTGTAAATAAAGATATAAAAAATGGCTAACAAGGATGCCTAGAAGGAATAGGAGACTATCCTGATGCTTTTCAGGATTGAAATGTTAATTTAGGTATTGTAGGGATCTATTGAAGTTAGTGCCGTTATTATTCTTAATATATTGTTTTACAAACAATTAGGTAGAAAGGTAAAGTAGCTAGTAACAAAACCTGATTAACCCCAGGGGGTTCTAGTTTACTGTATATACTACAAGTAACTTTAAACAGATGTTACAGTAGTTTAGAATGAGATTAACAAGAGCTCACCTAAAACCTCAACGCATTTGTAAGTTTACACGTTACAAAAGTAAAATAATATAGACTTAGTTGTAATCGTCCTGTTCATGACACAGAAAAATACCGCAAAGTTACAAGCTTTACTTAAGTTGAAATTTTTTAATCTGCTCTGAAATGAAAGCATGGTTAGCATATACTTGTTAGATAAAGAATTTTTA
>JACYFI010001343.1:0-10243 GCA_020975735.1 Ophiocordyceps xuefengensis | reverse complement strand
CTGAAAATTATATTTTCTTAAGGATTTTCCCCCTGCGTTTTTAATAATCTCTTATAATAGTACTTCCTCCTTATTATCTAAAAATTTACCCAGCTTTCTAGTTGAAACCCCAAAACTACCTTCAATGTAAATCCTTCAATGAACATCTTTTCATTTACAGTATATCGGATTAACCTCTTACTCACTCATTTTTTAAAACTTCGTTTCCCTGTCGACTGAATTCTATATCCTAAAAGCTTTTTGCCTTAATTAACTCTATTAGCGGGTCTCGAATTATTGAGTTTTTCCAATAAAGGTTATATCTTTTTTACTTTTCTTAACTCATTAGAATATTTTTGTTCTTCTAGGCGTTGCGAAAAACGCGATTTTTTCCTTTACATATATTCCTTTAAAAGACTACTTAATCCTTCGCTTTTCTAGTTTTGTTGAGTGTTATGAGTAAGGGCAAACTTCCACGCTTCTTTAGTATGTTATATCAGGATTTTATTTATCAAGTTAATAGTTGTTCTTCTAAGAAAAGCAATCGAGAAATTTACTGATTCTAATATGTAAAAGAAAATTAGATACCCACTATTTAAATGAATGCTCTTGTGCAAAATTATAAGACTTACTTCTATGGATTTTCAAAACTTAAGATTAAAATATTTTTTAAATCGTTTAGTAGGGTCCTTTGGACTGACCTACAATAAATATTCAATTTTGGTTAATTTATTGTTAACATATATAATCCCTGATTTATTTTTATTCTCTTTCTTAAGATATCCATTCTAGCGTCAAAAGCTCCCTCGATAACACTTTTTACGGCTGGGGGTATTTATACGAAGGTTATTACTTGACGTAATACTTATAAATCACGTATAAAAACTACGAGGAATTTACATTGTGTCACAAAATCTTTACAACACTTTTGAACAGGCACTTTTCGCCATAGGTTTGAAATACTTGGTTGTATAGTTGCCATCCTACGAAATTTTTTTATTAAGGACAGATCAGTTTTCATCTACCACTAAATAAGATTAACACTAATAATCTGATGTTTATCAATGTAAACTCAACTCAAACCGCCATTTTGTGGAGTGCGCTTCCTTGGAAAATAATAAACCTCAAGCCTAGGCGCGTCAAGTATAATAATCGGTATTAATAAAATTTTTCATACTTTGTACAAAATATAGAATTTCTAATTTAAATTGAATGTTTTTTTAGTAAAAACATACCTTAACCCATGCCTCCTTATACACATATAGCGTTATAACTGCTTTACTTTATACCAAACAAAAATTAAGCTAGTTAGTAACTAAATAAAGACATCCATAAAGCGAAAACGAGTTTGGCTTCTGGACAGCAAACCTAATATGAGTAAGAAATAATAGGGGTTTTTTTAATAAAGGGTTTCCTAGCTACACCTATATTAAACACCCAAATACTACTTCCTATTTTCCTTAACTGGCTTGGCTCCTAATACCACCCAGTGTTTGCCTACCCCTGCAACCATTATGTTTGAAGATTTGTAACACGGAAATGCTTTTAATATTAATCTCCTCTACAACCTGAGTCTCTATACCTTCTTTGCCCTAAAAAAGATCTTCATTTTTAGTTTACGAACGCGGACTGGGGAGAAAGTATGCATGCCTCAGCCAATAAAATCAGGCAGTTTTAGCCATATTTTTCTGAGCTTAGAAAAATAATGTGGCCTGGTAGGCATGCTTATTAGGATTCAGTGTGGAAGAAAAAAGCATTTAGGTTTACCTATCTCGGTATAAGATCAATTTACAAATTTATTGATTTCATAACAAAACTAAAAGTTGTCTACATACTATTTTTTTAATGCACTTTTATCCTAATTGAATAGAGAATCCCTGAGTAATAATACCCTATAAAATAGTAAGTTAACTATATTAAACATATATCCCATTTTATAAGCCACTAAAGAAACCAAAAAAGGGATAAATTACAAGAATTTCTAAATCTAAAAAGTATACAAAGCAAAAATAAAGATTTTAACGCAAATTGAGTTCTATTTTGACCGTAAAAAACATGAAATCCTCACAACTCGAAATATAAGGTATTCTCGTTGGTAAAAGGTTTGTGTTCTGATATTATAATAATGAGCTTAAAAATAATATTGGTTAATATGTCACAACAAATAAACAGAAAAGTCAACTACTCATTTAACCTTTAATAAAGAATTGTAACCAAATATGGTGCCCATGCTTAGCCATTCTTACTTAATAATAAAAAGTATAGGATTTGTAATGGTATACAGGATTATCACAAAGATATAGACTTGAATAGCTCATATTATTATATTTAAAAACTTTAAATTTTTGGCGTGAAACGGTGGTCCAGCAAAGAATTGTTTATAGCATAATAAGCCGAGGACGTAACATGCGTACCCTTATAAGTGTACAGCACCGTTTATAACCTAAATTTTCTAAATAAAGTATTAATTATTTATTAGTCCCGGTCGAGCTGCGAAAAACATTTCTTTTACTATACTAAAACTAGTACACAGCACTATAACACTGTTAATAGTAAGCGATTAAAGAATAAGTAATCATTAACTTTATCTATAGCTGCACTAATACAATTTTTTAACACAAAAGATCCTTATTAAAGGAGGACCACCTACTATCAATGAAAAATAGTAATGAGCTAAGCTTAAACTAAAAACAGGATTAATAATAAAAATCAACCTTTTAATGTGATTTACTAATTGTATAGGAGAACTTAGTTTTACCCATTTAATTCTTCATATTCTTATTTTCACTAGATAGCAATATACAAAAAACCTATTTGCCTACTAGTATGAAAATGCCGATTTTAAATTACTAATGGTATATTGTGTTAACATAAAATTTAAATGCTTTGAGTTGACTCAATACAGATATACCTAAGCTTAAATATAATATAAAAAAACTACATGACTTATGTACTATTTAAGCAAATAAATCTTTTATTCTAAAAATTGCGTTCAAAACCATACTACTGTTCCTATATTAAAGGAGAAATAAAGGAAACTTCATCTTAATAATTATGGAAAGTTCAACTCATTTCATATGCTATGAGACCCTGACCCCTGTATACTAAAAACTAATTGCACAAATTAAAAATACAAATAGAAATATTTGCTATTAAAGCTAACAAAAGTTGATAACTATACGTAGTAAGATTATCAAACGTCCTCATTGATTGTCGGCTTAATTTATCGTCCAAATTAAAAGAAAAATAACAACTTTAATATAATATATTACTCCTCAAAGTGAATAGTTTTATTTGTAGAATTATCTACCTTTATTCATTACCTGTTTTGTTATTTGACGAATCTTATCCGAAACTCTCTGGTTAGTTAAAATGATTTTTTTGTTGTAGCCCATTTATTGCTACTTTAGCTCAACTTCAAAAATCCTTTGATTTAACACCAAGAACAGGGATATTTCTTGAAACAAAGAGTAAAATACTTTTTCATAATTATTTTTGAATGATGCATCCTAACTCAGTAAATCTTATATTAGGCAATAAGTTTTGACCACAATCCAATAAAATCTACAAAACTTTTTTCAATAAGTAATTCATCCTAATTTAATTTGAACTTACTTACAAAAACTAATCTTTACACACCTCCTGGATTTTATGTAATTTAAGATTTCTAGATACTAAATTTTAAAACAACCATCATCATCTTGTAAACAGTACCCATTGGGGTCTAATTTGAACTAAGTGCTAATAAAGGTCTTTGCTAAAGAACCCAGTCATCCAGGAAAAAAGCCTCTAAAAGAAAAAGGGAGTTGAAATCTTTATTAAAGAGCTCATAATTAATTATTTTTTGCAAACCTCAGCTCTTAAAAATGACTTCGCCCTCGTTGCATCTAACGATGACTCTTTTTTAAATAATAAAATAATCGGAAATTATTTCTCGAAGTTTCTTTAGAGGTATTTTATCTAAGAATGAGGTAAACTTTTTGTTAAAAATTTTTGATTCTAAAAATACAGTAGTGGTACAAACACAACAACCTTTCTTCCTTTTACCCTGATTCCTTCCGCTCCAAAATAGGACTGTTAATAGTTTTAAAATTCTAACGGTTCTAAGCATGAAGATTAATTGAAAATTAACCTCGGAATGTCAACCTACAGGTTCTTTTGGTGCTTTTACTGAAATTAAATCAAGAAAGCATTCCCTTTCTGCAATCAGCAGAATCCTGTATAAATTTTAGGGTGCCCTAAAAGGAGTTGCTATTGTCTAATTTAACCAGCATAGAATAAAAGTTGTCTTTGTATATTTGGTTAGAAGGGGGATTTTTAACTTGATAACTCTCTTATAAAGCCCAGTAGAGTAATCTTAAACGCGGTAAATTAATCCCTACAACAACTTGACCATTTACCGTGGCCCCCTTTGTAACCAAATTACTCTTGGTCCCGAATGTATTACCTGAACTTAAGATCCGCTCGATGCCCCATTTCGTTTGTACTCATTTCTTGGCTTAATTACTATAGCCCCTGGGAGTAATTACGTTCAGCTCACTCATATATTTTCCTATATGGCTTAGTGACGCAGAAATTTAGGGGTTTTGCCCCGGGAAATTGATAATTGAACCCAGCTGTTTGTGAACTAAGGACATTTCCCCAAGTTCCTTTTTGGGGAGATCAAAAATGAAATAGGGTGCTGGGCACTACTTTTACAATAAAAATCCTATAGTAAATATAACTAAAGAGATATTATGTAAGGTAAGGGTTTATAACATTAGCAGTCTGATAGGTATAACACGTATACTAGTTATAATATATAAATATATCTAGTCTAGTTTACTTCCTGAATTGGCATGATAATAACTGTCCTAATAAATGATACTTGGAAAGTGACTCTATTACCCGAATCACTCCCCCTTTCCCCGATACCGTAACGTTGTGGCTTTTCCACCATACGGCTCTCCTGAATTTGGCCTAAATTTTTTGTTTTTTATCGTTGTGAGAATTGTTGTTTGACTGGTAGTTGATGTTTCATGTGGCACTCTTACAATAATGTATTCTGCTTACGATTCTTTCGGACAGCATGATTTCAGTTTCTTTGCGTTAGCTTTAGGATTATAAGGGTGCCTTCATCCATAACACACGAACTGATCACAATCTCCCCACTCTTAGTGGAATCCCCATAGAAACCAACAGGTGATACTTCCAAAAGCTTGTGGGTTATGACTTCAGGCATTGATTTTTAAAAATATATAGTCATCCACTTTTTTATTGAAGACGCAGTGTTTTCCTAGGTACTATTGTTACGAACCCATGCTTATCTTGCCCCTATAAGATTTTACCCACTAAAGCAATGCAGAATATTTTGCATGAGTTCCAGTTTTTGAAATTTGGGCCTGCGAGAAGTCTTCAACAAGTTCTTTCAGTATATAGTGTACTTTTGCCTGGACAGTGCTTTTAAATATCTGGCGGAAAGATAGTATTGTATTTATACCTCGTATAGACTGAATTGTCTAGTAGAATTATAGCACTTTAGATTCTTGGCATTTCAGATTACAATTTTTGGGTTATGTCTAGCTTTTTTAAGATAACCATGCTTATCATTTTTTTTGACTCTTGCTTACCTCGGGTCTAGAAGTTCTCATAATTTTTTTTATATTTCTGCTCAAACCTTTTCTCTTCTAGAGTCAGTCTCATGCATTACTTCTTTTTGACTCAAACCGATAGGAAGTTCTGCGTGTCTTTGTAAGCTTGTGGTTTTTTTTGAGCGGTTTTTTAGTCTTCGGAGAAGCTTAAACCCTATGTCCCTTCAAGAAAACACCTTTTAATCTTTGCTAAGAATTTACACACGTCTAAGCTTTTTTGGATTCCTCTAACACCTAAATTCAGTCTATCTGCTTTTCTAAATGTATATCCATCTCGTTAAATTTTAGGGTCGATATCACGCTTAGCCGGGTTAGTCCGTAAAACCGTGTAATTGTACCTTTAATTCTCCCCTCAGGTTTTGGCTCTTTCTATTTTAGCGGGAAACGATTAAGGATGGGAATTAATATACGCTTTTGATTCCACGTCCGGAATCTTCTTTTTAGTTCAACCCGTGATAAAAAACTCGTCGAGTTTATCGAGAAAGATATTTTCTATATTGGGTCTTATTGTGAACCTTGAGGTGTTCCTTGACTCGGATTGAGAGTAAAGTACGAAATTCCCCATTAACCCGCTTCAACGCTTTTACGAATTAAATCGCAAAAATCTGGGTCTTTAATTCTTGTTCAAGACACCATCAGTTTGTTATGAATCTATTTCGTCAAAAACAAATTTAGTAATGTCTCCTTCTTATACTTATTTTTGGCCAATAACGGAATTTCTGTTCTACCAATTTTAATAGCGGTGTGGGCTAGCTGCTGTTTAGGTTGTTAAACCTCATGACTGCTTTCTGTGAAAGTTGTATCATAAACTAGCTTCCTAAATAATCGATTCTTATACAATTCCCTGTACTAAGGTTTGTCTCTAGGAAGGGGGCTATAGTCAGGTCGTTTACCTCCGTTTGTTCTTTTGGTATATATATTCTTCTTTCCGGGGTTGGAATTGGAAACACCGATCTTTCAGCTATTGATAATTATTCTACTAAATTAACTTTCTTCTGACAATCCTTCCAACGTACGTAGTATTATACCCCGGAGTCATGTTACCTGGTCTTACTTTGAAGTTTTGATTAAGCATGCGTAATTAACTGCTTTATCATATAATAACTGATATTTATCTTTCTACAACAAAAACTTTTGTTATTTCTTCCAAAATCATAAATGCTCTGAGTTTACGCAAAACCGCTTGGTTGAAACTGGTACTGAACTTGCCGCGATAGTGGTGTAGCTACAGGCGCGTAAAGCCTGGAGTCCTTCCCATAGATGGTATGAGACTCTCTTTACCTTGGTCCTTTAGGATGTAGGGATCCCTAGTTCCAATTATTATTTTTTATTAATCCCGTCCTTAGAGTCCCACACTCTTTACAGGTTATATGTACTATATGTACCCTGCGTTGCTGTTGTGGATCCCTTTGCATTCTTCTCATGATCCCAATCAATAAGACAATGCAACATATCCTTATTCTGACAGGTTATGACCTCTTGAGAAGATACCCTGGTAAATAGGGTTCAGGCAGTTTTAGCCTTTACTCAGAGACGAGCCTCGTCGAGGGTCACTAAACTTATCAGATTTCATCTTCGCCACCTTTGACAGAAATGATAATGTCAAATGTCGGGCTTTCCGCTTCATTCTAAACTCTGTGCGGGAGTTTCATTGTGTGGATAAAAACTAAAGTCGATTAGCTCCATTAATAATAATAGACAAACGCGACTAATGACAAAGCAGACCTAATCCACCCAATAAAATTATATTCACACCCCCTGTATCGATAATTAGAATTTTCATAATAGTTACTTAATTATATAATCCATGAATCTTTGCAATCAATGCTTAAAATATAAGAAACTAAATTCATTAGTAGAATCAAATAATTATTTTGACCTTGTTATTACATATAAAAATTTAAGGCGTAATCATTATTTTTTAATGTTTCCCATTTGTTATTAATTATTTTGTATTATAATAACAAATTGTAAAATCACCAAGTTTTTATTGAGATGGCCAAATCAGTATAACTTCAAACCCTTTCAGGGTGAAAAACAGTTAAGTCAAATATAACATATTACTTAATTAAAAAGTATGAAAATATTGAAAAATATTTGTGTAATGTTGTAACTAATAACAAAACCACCCATTGTATAACCCGAAAAGATCTTAGTAATTACAGTTAAAGAGGATTAGATCATTTAAAATACAATAAATTAAAATAATTATACGTATTCATTAAAAAATAAAAATGGATAGTTTCACGTCCTTAATTAACGGGGCCGTTAGAAAGCAAAGAGGATAAGATGATATTTATTTATCATAGTTCAAAAAAATAAGTTCTACACCCATCTTTTAAAGATTGAAACCTGAAAATTAAAATCAGGGATAAGTTTCGACATCAAGAAATTGAGTGGAGTGGTGGCTAAAGGACAGAACACATTCAATATAGGAAGGTACAGCTATCGTCAAATTTCATTTTAAGATTCATTAAGAAAATTACTATATATTTATGTCAGGTACTTCAATCTGATCACAATGTGTTGAAAGTAAGGTCATCTTGTAATGCGTCGTCTATAAAAACTACTTTATCATAATCACCTAAATCAGTCGAAGGTTAAGCCTGAGAAGAGGAATCGAACTTCTTATTACCCAAACGTAGAGACTTAGAAGTTTTCGTTTAACTACCCAAGCCTTCTGGGGAAAATGTAGTAGCTGGATTCCCTTAAATAGTTCTACATAAAAAGAAAATATATTTTATTTATGGACCCGGCTTCGCGAAGACAACTTATCTATAAGGATAATTAATACACGAGTTTTAGCATATTTTTCATCCGTTTATGAAGGTAGCCTTTCCGTGCAACAAAAATGGCGTATCGCTTTAATATTAAATTTTAATATTTATATTTAATACGCTTTTTCGAATATTAATATCTTGTTTATAACATAATAATAAAGGCCTAGCCTCAAACCAAAATATTAAATAAGGCTGAATAAAATACCACCTTTAAGAGAGTTTATCCCTTGACATGTTATCCTTAAACCACTAATTTTTTATTCTTTGTTTTATGTATAATTCTTAACAAAAAAGCAACCTTTTACTTCAAATCCCATCTCCTGTTGGTGTAAAGGGGTGCTAACTGTGAGAAACCAGCGAAGTTGGTATCTATTTACTTCTGAATATAGGGTAAACTTTTTAGTCTTTTTTAACGCTAGGATAAGACAGGGAAATAATTTTTTAAGTTAATGCCTTATTTAAAAGAAGTTTTTAGGCTAGGACAAGCTACAGCTAAAGCTCGAAATTCAAATTCAACCTTTTCATGTGTTGTTTTAACCCTTCAGGGGGGTACCGCAAGAAAAAAAAAATCTACTGCTGCTTCCGTCAGCAGCCAGCTGGGCCACCAGCAGGTATGCCAAGGCAAGAAAAATGATTTTTTTTTGCTTCTCCAATAAAGGATAACTAAATTGTGTCATTGTATGTTACACAATCCAACAACCTTAATGTATATCTTATACGTTAATAGACTTTATGTTGTACATAATACAGTCATTAGTTTTAGACAACCTACATTAAGAAAGAAATTTTATTTGTGAAAGCAACATTCTTGAATTTCTTGCATAATGCGCAAACGATCTTTAACGATTTCATTTTACAATAGTGGATCTCCTCTTTTACATTAATCCGTATATAAATCAACCCTTTTCATACCATACCATACCCCCTTCTGTGGTTTTTTATATAAATT
Source organism: Ophiocordyceps xuefengensis (assembly GCA_020975735.1). Classification (NCBI taxonomy): domain Eukaryota; kingdom Fungi; phylum Ascomycota; class Sordariomycetes; order Hypocreales; family Ophiocordycipitaceae; genus Ophiocordyceps; species Ophiocordyceps xuefengensis. The sequence goes on along the minus strand of JACYFI010001343.1, from coordinate 905 downwards.
AAAAACAGAAAGACGGACTCCCACGAGAACTTAATTTGGATTTAAAGTCTATAATTCTAATTAACATTCATATTTTTAATAATTTATAATTTATAAAAAAGGTAACACAAGGGTAAAACCTTGGATTACGAACCAAGGAGCCACTCACCACAAGTATAGCTCTACCGGTTGAGCACGAATTTACCTTAAATAAATTATACTTATCCAACACCCTATAATTCAATGATTTGTGATATAAATTATTACTAAATAATAATATAAGTATATAATACTTTAATCTTAATAATTTGTCTGTGCATTTTTCAACCAGGAAGAGTCAGGTGGCTAAGCTTAAGCTACGCCCTTCCTAAAAGCTAGACAAAAAAAGTTCGGCTTACTGTGGAAAACCAGCCCAGCAAGAAAAAATGGTATGGCTGCAAAAGCTCTTATACTAATAATATTTTTATTCTTCATATATTGACAACTAGGAGTTGGTATCAACATTCTATCCTCTCGCTGTCATTTTATGGATCGTTTTATATTTTATTCTTATTTAACTATAACTCTGTTAAACAAAGCCTTGATGACTAATAAATTGGTTCAAAATTTTATTGCCCTCAGCAATGTCCGCATATAGATGAGAGGGAACTTTAACCTTAGCTTTTTCTTGAGTTTTATTAAAGCATTCTGGCTCAATTTACGATCTCTTAAAATTTTAATCGAAGTCGGTTCGAATGTTTAAAGAACCCGAAAATGTGGAATTAGCTTCTTTATAATGGTTAATATTTAGGCAGCTTTTAGCTTAGCTAATCCTTCGGGTTGAAAGCAGCCATAGTATTTATATAATCTTTTCTCCCTTTTGTGCTAGGGGGCTCCGCCATGCAAGCAGAATATTGCTCCCTTTATAATAAATTAATATTCTAAGT
>JACYFI010001342.1:0-11380 GCA_020975735.1 Ophiocordyceps xuefengensis | reverse complement strand
ATCGTTTAATTTGTGAAACGATTAGATTTCATGCTTTAAATTGTTTTTTTACAAAAACAAAGTACTAAAGCTATCTGGTTGAGAAATAAAATTCGAATTTTCTGTATTAGAAAAATTGCAATCGAAATATGCAGGAAAAAAAGAAAAAATTCTTACGCTTTAGCAGCAAAAATACTTACCCTGTATTCAATACTACTTTAAAAGTAATCGTAAATGATATTGAAATTTTGATGATATTTATATAGAAATACTTAAACTTAGCCAACTAGGAATTCCAACTTTTGTTACGGCTTCTATAAGATTAAAAATTTATCCGCCAATATTGGTAATGGACACTAGTACTTCTAGAGTTGTAGCGAAATCAGATAGTATTAAATGACGTTAATCTAATTTACTTAGGTGTAGCTAGAAGAAACTTAAAATGCTATTTAAAAAACATAGTATCTTGCCCGAACTCCTTTATAATAATATTTACTTGTTTTTTAACTAATAAGATGAATCTTAATGAAACTTCTAGAAAAATAGTAAGGCATGCTAGGGGTTCAACGAATTAGATACGTACTCGTAGCTAAAAAGGTTGAATATATAAAATATAAGATGATGGTTATATTAGTTTAAAAAAAAATATGAATACACAATCCCCAAAGGGTACCAATAGCTAATTTTATAATAAAACCACTAGGATTATACTAATCCACCTAAATAAATCGAATTAAAGGGGAGATATTAAGGGGTTAGATTATTATTTGTTATGAAATTAGCTTTTAATGAAATAGAAAAATAAAGGAAATATATTTCATTAAAAAAAATTTAATAGATTTGGAGGTTATGAAATTTTATAAGTCTCAACTTTAGTTACTTACAGATCCATTACAGTAGATAATCCAAAAGTTGCAACTATTTATAATGTACATTACATGGGATCTATATAAATTAACTTGGGATATTGAGCTAGCTTAAATATAAAAGGTGGAAAATAGTATAATATTTACCCATGAATTTAACAATCGTAGCTTGCGGCTGAGCTAAGAAAAAAGAAACATTATTTATTATGCCGTCAAAGCAACCAGCAGTAAATAACATGGTTTTTATTATATAAAAAGTTAATTATAAAAATTAATATTTTACTAAACTAGATAATAAACCTATTATGCTTATGTAAAGAAGCACCTAAAGGAATTATAATAAGTACTAAAAAATTAGTAAATATAAGGGGCAACGCAACTTTACCCTATAAAGAAAAAGGTAATAAAGGATTTAGATTTTTAGCCCGCTTACACTAAAAGGTTTCTAAGTTTAGTGAAAGATACTTTACCCAGGGCCTAGCAAGAGGGAAACCCTTTTGGCTAAACATCATCAAACTGTCGAGACCTCTTTAATCAATTTCTTAACGTAAAATTTATCCAGGTACATAATCGCATGGGCTCAGGTAATGACCTCAGAGGGTCAAAGTAAAATCAAAAATACCGATGTCGAAAGGATAATACGTGGAATCCGGCGCCAAATGCCTATGTAGAAGGTATGCAGTTCATCGACTAAAATGGGATGGCTGTTAAGAGGGTAGCTTCCACGGCTTTAGCCACCTTTAGTTTTAAAATTGCTTTAAGATGTAAGTCAAGACCCCCTACTTCCAAAAAAGCTACGGGTATAAATATTTAATACTTGTCAAATGGTATGACGTGGTCAATATAAATATTACAACTATTAGGGGACAAAAGTCCTGAAACTTTTCCTTGTGTTATTATCGCAGCCGGAGTATAGCTCTACATAAATGGACTATCAAGGAAAAATTCGCTATTACGTTATTACAGGCCATTCGCAGATGCTTTAAAATTAGTTTAGAAAGAGTATTGTTGGCACCCTACCAAGCTAATTTATGTTTTTATCTTTTTAGGTCCAATAGTTAACCAACGTTTAATATTCCGCTTTTAGGTTAACGCTGTACAACCATATGGCGCTTGGATTTATCTTTAGTTGGACTATTGGAAATTAGGTTATACTTATTTATGCTTTAGGCTGCTTTCATCTTAGCTTACTATGTGTTTATTTAATTAGCGGGTGAAGTCGCTTAATAGTAAAATTATGCTTTGCTTGGGTCATTAAGAAGTAACATCCCAATTATTTAGCTATGAATTAGTTATTCAAGTTAGTTAATTTTAATCATAATATTGATAACAAAATATTTAAATTTAAATATAACCTGCAGTTTCAAAATAAATAGTAATGATTAGAGCTTTACACCGTTATTTTGTTATATTAATAATATTTTTGATTGGATTCTTGTAGCAGAAACTAACAGAGCTCCCTTCGATTTGCTGAAGGCTATATTAGACTTTGGGCTTCATAAAGATCAACAAATTCCTGGAAATGTTTTTAAAAAGAAAATCAGCAGGGAAGTAACTTTAAAGTGCATTCTTTTCAGAGCACTATAGGTGATTGTTTAAACTTTATGGAATATTAAACAAGTAATAGCTCCGACTTATATGAGAGTATAGGATTAATTACGAATTAAATTTCCTCACTTTACAAGCGTATTCTTATATACGAGCCGGGAGGCTATAAGACTAAAAACTATTATTGTACTTTCGCCATTTACTACTTTTTTTCTTTGCCGTGCTGCGAAGTATGCCGCATAAAGAAATACAGCATTAAAAATACCACCTATACTAAGAGGTTTTGTATTCATTTAAATCAGCGCCATTGAACCTTTTGAATAATCTCCCCTCCGGACACTTAAAGTCTATTCATGTAAATAATTTAACAAATTTTAATGAAAACTTAGTAAGGAACTCATATTAGAATAATATTAAAAGGCAAAGGGAGGGGTATTTATTTATACTATAAATGGTAAACGAACTAGGTAAGTGAAAAGATTTTTATCTTAAATTTTCGAACATTTAGATGATAATTGTAAATTAAAAATTTATTCCATTTTTTTTTTCCGTGCTTACATAACCTTGGCTAGGGAAAAAAACAGCCCACCAACAATGTATTATTAGCTAAAGCATGTAATGAAATTAATCTAAGGTTAGTCTAGGAGGCGAAAGCTCTAAATAAATTATTTTAAAATATTTATCTAAAAATTATCACTAGATTGAACCCTATCTAAAGAGATATATCAGAATTTTTTCTTGTTGTATTTAAGTCTTATATGGAATAACTCCCTCTTTATGAACGGGTGGTAAATTGTAAATAGAAGTTATACCTTTTTATGCTCTGGAAGTACTACTTACCTATCTTGTGGATTTATTATATAATCCCTCCCTCTTAAACCTTGTCCCTACTAAATGATCTTAAACCTCAGTCATTTTGAACTCCTAGGATTTTTACGGGTCAAAGATCTATAAAATCACTACCAAGGATTCTATTAAAAAGTAAAGGAAGGTATTTAATTTAGATAACTAACTGTACAACAGTTAAACAGTTGTTGACGTTACAAAGATCCTTATATATAAGACTGAATGAGCACTAAAATATAAAAAGGAATTCTAATGCTGGGTGCCACTTCAACGCCACGCACGCACAAAAAACTTTATTAAAGATGGTTAGAATAAGGTTTGAGGTTAAAAATATACAAGATTTTTCACATACCCAAGGAAAAAGAATTTGAGCCCACTAAAATTAACTTGAGCTAACAAACTAGTTATCTATCTTAAATGAAAGTTAAAGATACTTTGTATACAATTTTTAGTGCTTATTGCTCACCTATTTAAATTTTAGGTTATAACATACTAATGAATAACTAAATTAAAATTAGTTAAAACGACGTAAAGTTAAATCCTAAATTAGCAAAAGGCCCGCATATGAGCGCCAAAGGCTAGGACTAGTTTAAAGCAAAAAAATAAAACTACCTTTTAGGGTAGTTAAATGATAACCCTAGATGGCCTACTTAAATCTTAAAAATTTAAAACAATGGTAGCAATTGGCCCAAAATTTACATTCATTAGGTTCAGTAGAATGGGCAACTACTTAAATTATAAGTTATTATAACAGGATTGTTTAATAAATTAAACCTTAGAATTTAGTGGGGCGTAATGTTATGTATGCCACTTGCTTCTCGTACCAACATAATCGTTTGGCCATATAAAGAACAACAAAAAAATAGAATCACGACCACGAACTAGCATTAGTTAAGCCGGATTGTATACGAGCGGCGGTCTGCTTAATATTCCGTTTTCTGCTTTATTAGCCGAATACGCTATATTGTAAATGTGTATAATTTTATAAGTATTTTATTTCCTTAGGTTGGTTTATTAATACAAAATCGATGTTATTTATATATTGAATCTCAGTTACGTTTTAGACCTTGCATATTTTATTGTGATATAGGATGAACTACCCCATTACAGAGACTATTTTTTTAAAGAACGAAGACCATTTAGAACTAGTTCTAATTGGGTTAGGAGGGTTAGTTTGCTAGGTTAACTTCAGATAAAAAAAGCTCAATATTGGTTTGATTTAATTTGAGTGCCCGGGCCTCTTTTCCTAGAATTAGTATTCAGACCCAGTTGATGCCCTCTTGTTGAACGTGGTCTTACATGCCCCTATATTATTTTGTGATTTATCTTTTAAATACCTTCTTATTTAATAGTTTTGGGGGTATATTCTCTTTAATATATATAATTATTGAATTATAGATCTATTTAATATAGAGTAATTCCGTAAAAAGTTATGCAAGTAAATGAAACGACATAAATCTTTTATACTGAGTTTGCCAATTTCCTCACAAGGGGCTGATGTCATTTGTTATTGCTAGCAATGAGAAATTGTAACCCGCGCTAGGTAGCCACCGTCCTACTAATAAATTATACACCAAATAATATTACTAGTGCTAAAGAATATCCACTATATATTTAAAGATAATTATTAGGAGTTTAGGTGCTGTGCTCCTGCTCTTTAATAAAAAATAAGCGTATCCCTTATATCCTCAGAGTGCACAGGCACGCCCTCCGGCCTGTTGGCATATAAAGAAGAGCTAGGCTTATAAAGAGGGTAGAGAGTGCGGATCATTGTATTATTTTCTAGCCTTTTGCAAGGCTTGCTAGAAAAAATATTTTTTTCGCCTAAATCTTTAGCGTCGCTATTTTTTGCAGCACGCCGCGCTGCTCTGCTTCCCTAGCCGAAAGCAAGCATAGAAAAAATCAGCTGTCAAATATTTCACCCCCATGAATGCCATGTCAATTTTGTCTAGGCTTAGCAGTAAGGCTAAAAGGCTCAAAATCCTCAAGTTCCCAAGATAATATATTTTGTACAATGTCTATTATCTTCTTTATTAGACTGTACCTGTTCTATAGGTGCCAATTATCAATAATCCTAGATATAAACTCCTACTAAATGGAAATAAAAATAATTTAAAAAGCTTACGTACGGCTACACCTAACTCAAAAATATGAGTACTTATAACTAGGTATATAACTTGATATAAATCTTTCAATTTTATTTTCAATTCATATTTGAAAATAATTCAGTCTAATTGCAAATTTCGATATGTAAACAAGAACATTTATGAAATTATTCACTATTTTGATATTATATTTAGGTCTAGATGGGGATAAAGCGGTAATACTTTATGTATTAACTACAAATAAAATAATACGCATGTATGCGTTTTTATTATCAAATGAGATCTATAAAAGAAATAAAAATTCTTTTTTTATCAATAATCGCTATATTGGGTTGAGGAAACTGTTAATTTATTGCCGGATTTATGACTTAGGATATAATGTATTTCTATATATCTCTTTGAAAAGTATCTTACCTCCCTTATTAATATTAGTAGGGTTTTTTGGGGTTCCTGTAAAAAAATAAGTGCTGTTACTATTTTTTTTTTCTTAATTACATTATGCGAGGCGCATTATTTCTATTATTATCGTATATCAAAAAATATATATCCGCCTCATGGTAAGTACTATTTTCAAACTTTATTTAAATTAAACATTTTGAATATAAAAACACAAATATCTTTATTTGTAGGGAATTTATTAGCGTTGTTGCTGTACAAAAACACCCGGTTTGAGTGGTTGAAATAATGGACACTAAAGGCCCACGTGGAGTGAACCGCCTGGAGGTGAGGTATTGTTTTAGCCGGGAATTGTCCTTAATGTTAAGTCGTATATGTATATTCCAGACTAATTTATAACCTATCTTCCTAAAGTTACATTAGGGATTATACTTCTATAAAATTATGTTTATATAGAGGAACATAACTGTTCTTCTATGCTAGTTTAGTACTATAGGGAAGCCTACAGATATTAAGAGTCAATTTTGCATATCTCGTGGCCTCATGCTTCAAGTATTACACTTAATGATGCTTTAGTGACACTATTCAAGGGGCAGAAAGGGTTCTATTCTATTTAGATTAGCACCCAACGGAATATTGGTATTCACACGTGTCTTTCTTGTTTGCGAGTTGGGGAGTTTTAACAAGAAACCTGGGGACTAGTCTAATAACTTCACCGAGGGTTACTTCAATTAATGCCTATATTGTCTATTGCTTTTTTATTTTTTTGTTTAGTAAATGTTGTGGTACCCTGTTAACTTTCAAGTTTCATACGGGATTCTTTAATTCTTTTATCAGGTATTACTGAAGGCATGACCATTAATGGGATTATTGGTCTGTACAGCTAATTTGTATTTATCAGCAGCCTTATTCAATTTATTTGTTAAGCGTTAATCTTCCGCTGCGGTTGCCACTGTAACTAGATTCCTAGACTAATCGTTATCTGATGTAAATAAAAGTAGAAATTCCTAAATATTATTGGACTAGTTCTTTTTACGTAGAATCCTGTAGTAAACTAATTCCTGGTATGTGATATTAAGGACGTATACATATTCCTGTACTAATACGCTTTTATTAGTCAATAATCTCTCTTTAAATTGTAAATATAACAATAGATATCTTCTAGGTATAAACGGTTTATTATAAAATCACCTATAACCAAAGGAAATATTCTTTCCTTGTATACACGGGCCAAACCACCAAATTTATAATACCTTTTAAACTCAACATAAAGTTAAATGCTAAGAAAAAGAAATTGAAATTGACACAACATTACACTAAATATTTCTTCGGCTTATATAATTTTTACTTACTTATTAGCCATACCTAATAATGTTATTATTAAAAAAGTTTGCTTTATTCATATGGGACATTGGACATTGTGAATGAACCCCTTTCTGGGTGTTCGGCTATATTGGTGTGGCGTGCCCGATTATCTGAACTATTGTTAAGAGGGGAATAAAAGTCCAAGACAGGGTGGTTTTAATGCTGATATTATAAATACCAATACACAAAATGGGGTTATATAATCCATACCATATGGCACAAAAAGAGGTAGTACAATGATATGCACATCATCTAAATTTCGACCTCAAGGTAAGTCATCTACATCTAGTAAATCCTGAAACCAATTTATACCACAATAACTAATCCTATGCACAAGGTAATCCTTTTCCATCTCTACACAACCCATCTAACCAGTCTCAAGGTCCCCAACACCTTCTATTCATTAATACCCCCTTGAAGCCTCGTGGTTAAACTCTCGCCCTAAGAGGGAGTCCAATAACTTTGATTATAAGCTTTATTTTTACCCACATTCCATAGAAATTTATAAATAATATATACTTATAAAAACGTAATGGATTATGTTAAACTGCACGTATATTAAGAGAAATAAATAGTTGACAGAAGTTTGACACTTTCTAAGGTTTGTGGAGGAAACAGCCTCTTAAGATAGGGATCTGCCATAAATTCATCGTTACACTAATGTGCTGCCAACCTTCCCCTCAAATATATTCTTTTGACCTACACAAAGCTGGGGGTAGACTATGGCCACTGTTAACTGAATAAGGTAAACTGGGTTAGGGTTTCATGGTTTTTTGATAGGTCTTTCCAGCCCCAAGCAAAGCTCCAGTAATTAATTTAGTTAGATTAAAAAAAATTCCAGAGATACTTCTTCGAATTGAGTAGTCTAGTTTCAAAACTCAAGAGAAGATTATATCAATGAAAAGATTACGTTAGTTCGGAATACCACATTTTGAAATTTTTTATTGCTTGCTGATAGCATTACTGTTTTCTGTTTTTTTTCTTGTTTCTGCGTTGGGTTGTTGGGTGTTAAATACATAAAACCATGAACCCCCACTTAGGGAATGGACATACTACTGAATTTTCCGTCAAACTAATCCCTATTTTAGAGCTTTTCGTAGGCTTTCCCCACCTTAAGCATTCGCCATTGTCTTACAACCCATGCATTAATCTCTTTGCGCCCTGGGCTGCGCAAACTCAAGCCCAAGTTGGCTTACAATCCAAGGATAGGTCTACAATGCTGCCCTGTATCTAGTAGTAAATAAACTATATATTTAAAACCTCAAAGATTTAAACTAACCAAAATGGTTATTATTTATAGCTGTAATATGCCTTTAAATTTGTTTGCGATAAAATAAAATTATGTTATCTTTATTATAACCAAATTTTTTTTATAAATATGCCCACTTTTTTTAACCAACCTTGTTTGTCATTATAATTGGAATGAAATTAGTTATTTGTTTTGCTGGTTAATGTAATTAGGATTCTTATACATATTACTAAATATATACTGACCCAAAAGATAGTTCGTTTATTCTTCATCACGTGTGTTATAAAAAGTATAGATACAAAATATACATTTTCTATATTGTATAAATACGTAAGGGTAATTAGTTCAATTTAAAGATCTTATATTAGAGTAGTAATATAGACTACTTATGTTTCTACCATTATTTACAGAAATAATAAGTGTTCCCTTAGAATCAATGTTGAACCTACAGAAGATATATCAAATTTAGAAAAGTTTCGTAGGGTGGTAAACTTACTTTATCTTTACAAAATATAGGATTTTACTTAATAATCGGGGGTTAATAATATATTATTCTTAAGCATTAGTGCAACAAACATAATAAATTAGTAAGTAACAATTATCTATAGCCCCAAGAATCTTATCCCCTATACGAGAACAATAACAATACAGTTACAAAGTCAAATAAAATGCAGAAATAGGCACAAATTTATTTCCTTTCATAATATACTTTAGTTGGTATTTTAATATTAATAAATAAATTTAATAGGAATCGTGCCTACAGTTTTGCATCTACAGAGTCATTTTGCTTTAAACATTGCCTCCTTAGGTTTGTACAATTAGGTAATTAATGGGGGGCAAACATATATTTAGGTTCCAAAATACATGGTTTAAAAATTCTTTTCGCTACGAGGTAGCGGCCAGGTTGCCCCTTTAGGTCTTTTACCTTGTATTTGGTACTTATTGAGTTCATTGTTAGTATGCAAATGTGTATTCTCGTTGGTTAAAGAATTAGGAGCTAAACATAGTATCAGGGAAACCGTATTGAAGATTTAAGTCGTTTGTTTACAATATCAATGTTCTTCGGTATTGATATTTTTTTACTTGTGGATTGATACCATTTACTATTTTTATAATAGCCTTTTCCTCCGGGTTTTAAGAAAATTGATGATTGCCTTAATCCAATGCTCAAGGTTTTCGTTGTATATTGACCAAAGTTCTGCGATAAAAGACGGTCTAAGATTAGCAATAATGACTTGAACTTAAGAAATTATACAAAATTTTTTATACACTTGGACATTTTAATTACAAGATCTTTATACTTTTATAGTTCCGCTAGAGTATTTTGATAAAACCCAAGGATGCGGCGACTTATGGGCCTTAATTAGTCCTTTTACTCCGGAATGTCTGATTTTTTTATAAACGTTTAAGTTTACAAAAATTTATTTGTAAAACATTTATAATTATTCTTAATGTTTTATCCGACGTTTTCTTTAATTTATTAAAGAAATTCCTATTTATTTCTGGGATAAGCTAGGAATTTTAAAATGTATAATTTCATAATATGTAGCATTCTATTTATTTATTTAGCTTCTTTTTTTAACCTATTAAGTTGTTTTTATAGGATTTTTGTGTAGGTATTTACTTAAAGTTTTTAATAAGACCTAAGAATTATGAAATTTTTATTTGCTTATTTTTCTAAATATGTAAAATTTTAAAAAAAAGTATTATTAAAATTTTGATTGTTATATTAGTTTTAGTTAAGTATACTAGCTCCTTATAAAAGATGCGGGTGTCGTATTAAACTAGGGCCTTGTATTAGTATAGTCTATTAATGATTGAAATATTTTATCTTATTTGAACATTGTATTTTTTAACAATTTAATATTTTAAAGCAGAATGTTAAAAAAGAAAAGTTTAGTTGTAAAATTGGGAATTAAACAATTCTCGAATTAAGATTGCTAGATTGAGTTTAATGCTTATTAGTGATACCCTACAGGGATGCAAATATTTAATGAAAATAGATGATACTTAATATAAAAACGAATCCGTCTCCTTCCCTAATAAAATCCACAGTTTATGGGTGGTGAGTAATGGAGGAGTTAATAATTTGATAGGGAGTTTGTAATATTTTACTTAATCCGAGGGGATTAAATCATTATAAGACGATGAATGAAATAAATTTTAATGGAAAGGGTTTAAGCGAAAAAAAGTAAGCGAGAGAATACAAACGTAGACTATACCAATAACAAAATTATTTGATAGGAAAATTTGGGTGACAGACTACTGTTCTCTGATCAAGGTAAAGAGAAGAATTATATTTTTCTATGAAGTACAAAGGGGGTACAGCTACCTTTATTTACAGGTATAATGAGTTTAAAAATCAGTAAATTTTTCTGCGGCCGCTGAACAGACATATTTTGGTAGGATAGGGGAATTGGTTTAGGGTAAAAAAAAGGCCTAACCCACTTAAATGAAACGTTAAACATGGCTGTTAATTGGTAATAGGAACTTAAAAATACAAGATCATTTTTAGTAGAAAAACTCCATAATAAATTAAACTTATTAATACATCTTAAAACTTTAATTTACTGACTAAGAAACATTTAAAATATTCTTATTTTTTTTTTATGCGTGAGAATTAGCCGGAAGCAAGGTTTGCCTAACTAAACGTTCAATATTGGAGGTGAGGGTAAAAAAGTAAGGAAGAAAATTATTATAAAACAAATAAAAATTTTAATTCCTTATTAAAGGAATAATAAAAAGATTTTTAGAATGTGTAGAAATTAGTTTGCTCGTGGCATCATAGTTGCCTATAGCTGCGTTGCTTGACGAGGTTGTTGCTGCATATTATGGGCCAGGCACGCAAACGCTTCAGTTAATGAGGGCGCTATGATCATTAATTATTTCAATAGTCTAGGCTCAAGAGGTAAGACTTGTTAGTTGGTACTAAAAAGGCGAACAAATGAGAATTTTTTATTTAGTATAGTATTATAAATAGAACATTTATATTAATTTTATCAACTTCCTTATTATTCTAAGATTCT
>JACYFI010001341.1:0-11315 GCA_020975735.1 Ophiocordyceps xuefengensis | reverse complement strand
GGTAGAATTTATTTTTTTTAATCGGAATTGCTTAGATGGTGACTATTGAACATGGGATGTTTCACCTATAATTATGCTGATTGAACTCCAGAGTTTAAAATCCCTTTTTCTTTCGTAAACCCCTTAGAGTACCACCTCTACAATCGAATAACTTCTGGCTTTAATCGATGAAACTGCCGTTACTCTTGATGTCTTGTTTAACAGTAATACGTGTTTTTAGGTATTGTTGATTAGGTCCGCGCGATTGTCCAGCTTTTCGTTTTCACTCATTCTTTTAAGGCTTGTTTACCGGTACCTGATTAATTACTTCAAGCCAGATAATAGTTGTTTAAATTATAGGGGGATTTGGTATCTTAAGCTTTGATATCCCGGAGGTCTTGACAGTTTATCCCGCATAGACTCCCTTTCCCCCTGGGTGTCCTTGGAGATCATGCTCTATACTCTATCAGGATAATGATAATTGAACTGAAAGACTTATTAATAATACAGGTATTAAGCACTAGAAAGTAAACATCAAATGGAAAAATTTCTATGTACCAATATTAAATGATTCCTATGTATCAATGTAAAATAAGTATATAGATTACCTTTGCGATTTATTTATTTAATTCCCTATTTTCAAAAAAATCCAATAATAGATAATATTTGTTGTGAAATATACATTGACAAACTTAATAAAAGACTGCCTTGAACACAACCAACTTTTCTACAAAGAAAGCCCGGAAATTGCTACACGCCTTGTAATGGTAACACAATTATACTTACAATATGGTTATTTATATTTTCTATAGAATACTTCCCCTCTAGGTCTATAAAAGCAACTAGAATTGCTAAGCCCAATAGGCAGTTTCTCTGCTCTCCGGGCCAACTAGCTTAATGAGATGGCCATAACGTTTGTTCTATAAATATCGTCAAGGGTTAAGTAGCAAACTCTACCAATATTTAGAAGTTATAATAATTAGGCATTATTTTTCTAAAGAAATAATGCATATATTTATTGTGGTTCTTATTAAATAGAGGCTCGCTAGAGACTTCGCTTTAATAAAAAGTACCTAGGTTAAACTCATGTTTTTATCTTTATAATTATATCAATTTATTCTTATGGTTATACGCTATACATATATAATTATTTTTTAGTCCCTTAATGACTAGGGGCATTTGTAGATTGGAAACACAATCCTTAGCCGTAGCATGCATGTTTACCTTTAAACTACATAACCCCATTTTAGTATGAGCATTTTGCAGCTAGGGCTTGGGCTCGTAGCTTTCTGTACCCTAAACCCCCCCCCCGGCCCCGGGATTAAGGAAAAATAAAATATTACATGACCTCAAGCCCAGCAAAAAAAGTTTGACTAAATTTGACATTTAATAAGTTAAGCATATTATGTAGTTCAATGCAAAAATTTGTCTATATCTCAGACTTCTATAATGCTAGGCAAAGAATCCTGCTGTAATCATATTCAACAATATTTCCTGATCACTGGACCAGTAAAATACTCCCTTGTCTATTAATTAAAAAGCTGAAACTTGAATTTAGTTACCAGGATCTGCATCACATTTTTGTGACCCATTATGAAGGGCAAGTGCCAAAGTATGTATGAAACATCACCTGATGTTAAACAAAATACAATATGTAGTAACACCAGGTACTAATAAAACTCTGTTTATCTAACCTTCTAACCATTCTTAAGTCCTCCTTGTTTAAATCAGTTCTGGACTATAAGTATGAATCAATTCTTATAATTCTTCAGAGTAATTTATAAAAATCACGATTACTGTGGTAACTTCCAATATCATATGGGTGTACCCTTTCCTCTAAACCTGTCATTAGAGCTGGATCATTTATTTCATCCATTAAATATAATATTTAAAAGGATGAAAAGAGCTAATAAGTATTAATTATAAACTGCAGCGTAGTTATAGTTTCAAAATTAACTCGATTAAGTCTATAATTCACGTAGGTTTCTCTACATAATTGGGCCTATATTATACCTTAATAAGGTTTCCCGTGTAGTTTATCTTCTAGGAATTTTATATTACCTGGCGATTGGGTCCATATTTTCATCCATAAGGTTTTCATTGATTAAAGGTACTTAAGGTTTAGAAAGTTTCCAAGCAATATAGATGAAATTTTACTTTCATAGTTTATTAGTAAACTTAGTTTTGGAACCCGGAAATTTTATTTATGCTTTTAAGATTTCCCCTGAGTTTTTTATAAATCTTATAATAATACTTCCACTAGATCTAGAAATTTACCAGCTCCTTCTAGCTGAACAAAAATACTACAAATTAACATCCTTCAGATTTGAAGTTTTTCATCTATGTTGTATATCGGATTACCTCTTACTGAACTCATTTAACTTGTTTCTCAGAAGAAATTCCTACTAAAGCTTTTTAGTCTCATTAACTTTCAATAGCTGATTTCATTTATATGAGTTTTTCCAATAAAAAGAGTTATTATCTTTTACCTTTTCTTAAACATCATTATATTTTAAAGTCTTCTTCCTGAGGCCCAATACGACCGGAATAAAGGCCTGATTTTCCTTTTAATATATACTTGTTAAAGACTTACTAATCTTCCTTTAGTTATTCGGAGTGTTTATGATCAAGGGAACTTCAGCTATTTTTAGTATGTTCTATTCCAGGGATTTAATTTATCAATAGAATGTTGTTCTTAGAAGCAAATCAGGGAAATTCACAGTTTTAACTAATTGTCAACAGAAAAATTACGAATACTCCATAATTTAAATTTAAATTGCCTCGTGTAAATTTTATTAAAACTTATCTCGAGTTTCTTAAAGATAAAAACTAAGATTGAAACTATTTTTGAGAATCTTTAGATAGTCTTGAGTGACCTACAAATATCATTTTGTTAATTTTTTAGTGTACATATATGTCCCTTGGATCTTTTTTATTTCTTCTCATTTAGATTCCTTTTCTAGCGTTCAAAAGCACTAGATACAGTTTTTACGGCTGGGTTATTTTATTAAACAGGGCTAAGAACGACGAATTATATAAATACGTAAAAACTACGAGAATTTACATTGTGTCAGCAAAAATTTCTTCAACACTTTGTATATGGCACTTTCTGACCATGGTTTAAAATACTGGTGTAATTATAGGTGCATGTCTTCGAAGTTTTGTGTTTTATTAAAGAATAGGGCTATTTTCATCCTACACTGAAAAAAATAATTACCTAATAAGATAACATGATGTTATCGATGTAGTGCAGACTAAACCTTTTCCATTGTGGGAGTTTTTAGCGCTAAATCTGGAATATATAAACATCAAGCGCAGAGGGCGCGTCTAAGGTGATAATAAAAGATGTAGTGTTATAAAAATTTTTTCATAGTTTGGGTAAAAACTATAAGCAAATTTCGTAATTAAAGTAGAATTGTTTTTGTACTAAAAACATACCCTACCCCTCCTCCTTCTATTACAGCTATCAGCGTTTAACAGATTTGACCTTATAACAAGACTAAATTAAGCGACGTTATAAGTTAATAAATATGGAACACCTCATTTAAACCGAATAACAGGCGTTGCCTATCTGAAGAAAGACAAACCAATAATTTGAGTATGAAGTAATATTGGTTTTTAAATGAAGGGTTTCTTAGATCTACACTCTATATTAACACCCAATTACATACTACTATCCCTACTCCTGGCGTCCCTATATTACACCCACCTTTCAGCCCTACCCTGGCACCTGTAATTGTGGAAGGTTGTAAACACGGGAAAATCCTATTCTTAAATATAATTCTCCCAATACAATGACTCTTATACTACTTTGCCCCTAAAAAGTCTTCTTTTATTTATAAAACCGCGGGGACTGGTGGACTTGAGAGCATCGCCCTCCAGCCTACAAAATTGGAGTTTAGATATTTTTCTGAGGCGTAGAAAAAATAAGTGGCCTCTGTAGGCCTGCTTTATTTAGTTTGTGTGAATAGACAGCATTTAGTTTACTTTTCTTCCCTCATAAGCATATTTACCAAATTTCATTTGACTTTTAATAAACTATAATTTAAAAAGATGTCCACTATTATTCTTTTAAATGCATTTTATCCTAAATCAAATACAAATTCTGGAGTAATAATACCTATAAAAATTAAGTTAACCTATTATAAACCATATATCCCCTTTCATAGCCCTAAGACCAGAAAGGGATAAAATTTATTCCAGATTTCTAAATCTAAAAAAGTTATACTAAGCAAAAATTAAGAATTTTTACACCAATTGATGTTGCTATTTTGACCTAAAGATACCTATTTGAAATCCAACCTCGAAATATAGAGTATTCCTTAAGTAAGGGGTTAATGGGGCTAATAAATCAAAATTAAGAGCTAAAAATAAGTAATTGTTATATTGATACACAATAACATCACCAATAAAAAACGTCATACATACTCATTGAACCATTAAGAAAAGGAAAATTTTACCAATATGGTACCACATCTTTAGCCCTTTGTTTGGATTACTAAATATCAAAAAATACATGGATTTGTAAATGTACTTACTAGGATAATAACAAAAGATCATAACGGACTTGATATACTATAGTTACTTATATTTAAAGAAACTTAAACTTTATGTGCGTTGACCTGGGTGGTCCACGCCAAAGATAGTGTTTATTCATAATAGCCGAGCTAACATTCTCTAATTAAGTACCAGCCCTTTTAATTCCTAAATTTCTAAATAAAGTATTAATTTTTATAGTTCCGTAAAGCTGTAATAAACAGTGTCTTTTACTATCTTAAATAGTAACACAGGCAACCTTATTAACAGTCAGTAAGAAGACATTTAAAATAAAATATTAAACCTTCATCTTAGACCCTGCACTTAATACCATTTGGTTTTACCAACAGAATCTATCAAAGGAGGTAGACCTAAGCAAATGAAAAAATAGTAATAGCTAAACTTAAAAAGGCAAATAACAGGATTTAATATAAAATAACCTTTTAATTGATTTTACTAATTGTTATTAGCAGAAATTCGTTTATCCTATTTAATTCTCATGTTCTTTATTTTCCACTAGTATAGCAATATAAAGAGAAAAACCTATTGCCCTATTTGGTGATGGAAAAATGCTTTAAATTTAACTAATAGTCTATTGTGTTAAATAAAAACTATTAAATGCTTAGTTGACGTTCAATACTCTATAGATATACCTAAGCTAATAAAATAAAACCTACATGACTTATTGTACTATGAAAGCAATAATCTTTTTCTACTAAATTGAAGTTTTAACACCTACTATCTGTTCCCATTTATTAAGGAAATAAAGAATATTTACATAATAATGAAAAGCTTCAACTCAGTTTCTATTTGTATGATACCCTGACCTCCTGTATAATAAACTATTGCAAAGCAAATAATTAAATATAGAAATTTGCTAAGTTCATAGCTTACAAATGTTATTAAACTATAGTAGGAATAGCATCAAATAAACGGTCCATATGAATGTGGTTAAGTTTATCAGTCCTAAAAAATTAAAGAAAATAACAACTTATTAATCATATTACCTCAAGGAAGTAGGTTTTATTTTAGGTCATCTACCTTTATGTCTATTCCTGTCTACTTATTTGACGATCTGATCGAACACACCTTGGGTTGTTTAAAATGGATTTTTTTTTCTGTATCCATTTTGTGCACTTTAGGCCAATCTTCAACAATCCTTAGGATTTAAAACCAAGAACAGGGTTATTTATGTGAAAAAAAGGGTAAAATTTTCTTCAATAATTATTTTTGTAACTGAATTTGACATGCTAAACTCAGTATCATTCTTTTATAGGAATGAATTTGATCCCACATCCAAAAGAAATCTATAAACTTTTAATAGTAATCATCTCTAATGTATGATTGAGTTTACACAAAAAGTAATATACCAGTCTTCCTGTTTATGTCAATTTAGTATCTCTAGATTACTCATTTTTGCAAACAAACCATTCACCCCTTGTAAACCAGCTACCCATTGAGGTCGAAATTGAAACTAAGCTGGTTATGATGGTCTTCTAAAGCAACAGTATTCAGGACAAGAGCCTCGTAGAGAAAAGGGAGTTATCTCTTCTATTTAAGAGCTCTAATAATTAATTTATTTTTTGCCAACCATCAGCTTCTTAAAGTTCCCCTCTTGGTCCCATCATAAACTCACTACTTTCTTTCAAAAATAAATATCCGATTTCTAGTTTTTGAGAGGATATTTATAAATATGAAGGTAATACTTTGTTATAAATTTGATCTAAGAACCTAATTGTTATAAAATCACACAACTTTTCATTCTTTACCTAATTCTCTCCTGCTCAAAGAAAAGGGGCTTTAATAAGTTTTAAATATCTAGGTTCCCATATGAAGACTTAATTGAAAATTAACCTGAATTGTCCAACCTACTAGGTTTGTTTGTGATTTTACAAATTAAAAACACAGAAGCATTCCTTTGCATCAGAGATCCTGTATAAAATCAGGGGCTAAAGGTAGTTTCTATTGTCTAAGTAGACCACGTAGAAATAAGTTGTCTTTTGAATAATTTGGTTAGAAGGGAATTTTACGTGATACTGTCTTCGAAGCCCAGTAGAGTATATCATTAAAGCCAGGTTAAAATTAATTACCCATCAACTACCATTTACTCGTGTGCTCTCTACAATAATACTCTTGGTCGAAGTTATGTACTGAACTTAGATCGCGATTGCCCAATTTGTATTTTTACCCTCTTAGGAGGCTTATTACTATACTGAGTAATTAGGTTCGATGCCAACTTCGTTATTTCTCATATTAAATTGCTTAGGTACCAGAAACTTTAGGGTTTTCCCCGGAATTTAATAATTAACTCCCCAACGTTTGGTGAAAAAAGGATTTCCCAAGTCCCTTTTTTTAGGGAGTATCAAAAGAAATGGGGTGCTGAACTTCTACTTTTAAAATAAAAATTCCGTATTAGTAAATTTAACTAAAAGATATTTTAATAGTAAGGTTATATCATGAAATCTGTATTAGCTTTATATCAACTTTAAATACTTAGTATACTTATAAAATTATCTAGAGTAGTACTCCCTGAATTGGCGCATATATAAACCTGTCCCTAATTCAAAGAACTGGAAAAGTAACCTATTACCGAAGCACTCCCCTTTCCCGAACTCGTACGTTAATTGGTTTCCATCATAGGCTCTTTCCAATTTGGCCTTAATTTTTTTGTTATTCTTTGCTGAATTTTTATGCACTATGAGTTTTCACTGTGCCCACTCCTCTACATAATGTATGGCTTACCGATTTCTTTCGAGCCCATAATTTATTCTACTTTGTTACTATTCTAGGATTAAGGTTCTTCTTCTCATAACTAACGTGTATGATCTCCACTCTGTACTCGGCGAGCAGCATAGGACAACAAACAAGTAATACCTTCCAAGTAGCATTTGGATAACCTCAGGGTAGTTGAAGCTTTAAACATATATACATCCAACTTTTACATAGACAAGACGCACGTGTTATTTCATAAGTACTAGGTTTTTAACGAATCGACAGGCTTATCTTCCCCTTGGTAGGATCTTTACCACAAGTTTGCACAATATTGTTTGCGTCAGTTCCAGCTTTGAATAGGGCTGCTAGAAGTCTTGCACAGATTTGTCAGTATTAGTGGTCACTTTTGGCGATAGGTGCTTTTAAAATCATCTGGAACTCGATAGTATTATGCTATTATACCTCTATGAGACTAATTGCTATAGAGAATTATAGGCGTCTTTAGATCTTGCATTCGGAAATTTTGGGTTATGGTCTACGCCTTTTTTTACGAAGTACCATTGCCTACCCGAATTTTTTGGGAATACCCTTGTCTGATCGGGGCTTAAGAAACTCGTATTTTTTATATTTTCTGCTCAAAAAATCAATATCTTTCTTCAAAGAAAGCTCAATGATTACATTTCTTTTTAGACTTACCGATAGAATTTCTTAAGGGTTTTCTGTGCTAGGTTGTTATTTGGTTTTAGCTTGAAAGCTTCTAACCCTTAACTGTCCTTGCAAGAACAACCTAAATTTTGAACAAAGATTTTTACCAGTCTTTTCTGGATTCCCTTTGAACAACTATTAAATTCTGTCATGTGGCTATCAATGTATCCATCTTCTTAAATTTAGGGTCGATATCGTTTGCTTAGGACGGGATACTCGTAAAATCTTATATTAAATTTGATTTCTCCCTCATATTTTTGGGCTCCTTTCCTTTTACGTGGACAATCGATTTAAGATTGGCTTAATATAGCTTTGGATCCTCCACGTCGAAAAACTTCTTTAGTTCCCACCGAATAAAAACGTCGATTTATGAGAAATAGGTATGTCCTAAATATGGGGTATTAATTGACCTTGGGGGTTTTCCTGCATACCGGAGGGAGAGCGAGTAAGTTATATAAATTTCCATTGTACCGCTTTCAAAGCTTTACGACATTTAAATCCAAAAATCTTGGTCTTTTAAATGGTCTTACGTTCAAGACAATCATCAGATTGTATGATTCTATTTTCAGTTCCAAAACATTAGTTAATGGTCTTCTTTATAAATCATTTGGCCATAACGATTTCTGTGTACCCATTTAATGCGGTGTGGCGAGGCTTCTATTTGTCTAAACCCACATGACTGCTTTGATTGTAAAAGTCTGGTTATAAAAGCTACCTAATATACAAATTCCATACCATTTACTTGAGATTATTTGTCTCTGAGGAGGGGGGCTATGATATTAGTCGTTTACCTCCCCGTTAAGCTCTTCGGGTATAATAGAGTTCTTTTCGGGTGGAATGGAAGTACCATCTTTACAAGCCATTGATAATATTTCACTTATAACTCTCTCTGACAAATCCTTCAACGTAAGTAGGATATTTACCCGGAGTCATGTGCCTGGCTTACTTTTGAGATTTTTGATAAGGCTGCGGTAAATTTAATTTTCTTATATATAATATCTGAGGTATAATTTATCTTTGCCAATACAAAAACCTTTGTTTTTCTGACATAATTTTCCTCAATAGAACTCTCTTGTAGTTTCACCAAATACCGGTCAGTTGAGCTGTCACCCTAAACTTTCAGCGATAGTGGTGTAGCTTACAGACCGCTAGTAATCCTGAGTCATGCCCATAGATTGTACTATGACTCCTCTGTTGACCATGGTCCTTGAGATATTCGTAAGGTAATCCAGTTGTTCGCAATTATTATATTCTTAATACTGTCTTTAAGTTGCCCCACTTTTTAGCCTTTATGCCTACTCATGTCACCCTGGGGTTGCGTTCGATCCATTGTAACGATTCTTCATATCCACAATCATACCAAAATGCACATATTGTTCTATTATCTGACTAGATAATGACCCTCTACAGAGTACCTGGTAAATAGGGTTCAGGACAGTTTAGCTTTACTCATAGACGGCTCCGCGGCTGATGGGGGTCGCTAGCTTTATCACGATTTCATCCCTGCCACCTTTGTCAAGAGTTCCTAAGTTAAATGTCGGGCTTCCCCCTTCATTTTGCTAACTCGTTGCGGCGTTATGTACATAATAACCTGAAGTTCGCTTTAGTACTTCATAAATTAATAAATTTAGCAATAAACGGCGCCACTATAAAAGCCGCAAGAACTAGACTCCACCACAGGATAAAAAGTAATATAAAACCCTCCTGTAGGTTGATGATAATTCTGAAATTTCTATATCTTAAGACTTTAATTATACATAAATCCATAACCTGTGCAAATTCAAATAGATAAAAATATAGGAACTTAAAATCTTAAGTTAGGACGATTCAATATATGGATCCTGTTTATTTACAAATTAAAAGTATACAACAAGGGTATTTCGATAATTTTTAGATTTCGGTCCCATTTTTGTTATAGTTTATTGTTGTATTTATAATAAATAAATTTGTAAAGATAACAAAGTTTTTTTAGAAGATGATTAATTTCAATTCACTCGAAAACTTTCGTAGAGGTAAAACTAGGTTAACAAGTCAATATTAAATATACTTTATTAAGAAATAATAATATAATGTAAATATTTGGTGGTAATGTTGTAACTAATAATAAAACCCCCCATGTATACCTAACACCTTTAGTTTATTACAATTAAAAGGGATAGATCATTTTAAGTATACAACTAAATTAAAATAAATTAAAGCTTATACTATTAAATAAAATCAGATTATTCATCGTCTTAGTAATAACGGCGTTAGAAAGCAAAAACGAGATAATGGATAGAGATATCGATTATCAAAGTTCAAAAAATAATAGTTCAAACCCTTAATGAGATTGAAACTGAGATAAATAACCAGGATAGTTTAAACCTAGAATTGAGGGAGTGCCCCATGCTAAAGGACGTGAACACATTCAATCTACGCGAGAGTACAGCTTATTCTTAATTTTTCATCTTAGATCATTTAATGAAAATATATCATATTGTAATTGGTCGTGTATTTCATTCTGATCAGCTATTTGAGCTGAAAAAGTAAAGGTCTTGTAAATTGCGGTTCATAAAAAATGTATAATAATAAATCACCTAAACAATCAGTCAAAGGTTGGGGAAGCACTGAGAAGAGCACTTCCATCTCGTGTTTTGCCAACTATGAGTCTTAGATTTTCTTTAAACCACCTCCAAGCTTACGAAAATGTAGGGTCGTGCGGGTTTCTTATAGTCCAATACATAAAAAAAAATTAATTTTTTATTGATGAACCGGCTTCGTGAGAACACAATATCAATATAGGTAAAAATCACGGCTTTAGCCATAATGCTTTTTCCATCTTATTATCCAGCGTAGCTTGCATCTTGCCACAAAAAATGGCGTATCCTTTAATATAATTTATTATTATTTATTCTTAAGCGTTTGGCCATATTTATTCTTAGTATTTAAACATGGATTTAAAGGCCTAAGCCCAAAACCAACATAATAAATAAGTTGCATAGAATACAAACTTAAGGCAGTTGATCTCTTGGATGTTATCCTACATAATTTTCTTATTTCTTGTTCTTTGGATAGTTCCTACAAAAAACCCAACCTTTACTTCTTGATCCCATCTCCTGTTGGTGGTTAGGGGGGTCAAACTGAAAACCAGGAACTTGTTCATTTTTATTGTCTGATGTAGGCAAACTTTTAGGGTCTTTTAACCGGAGCAAAAACAGGGAATGATTTTTTAGGTTAAAGCCCCTTATTTAAAGAAGGTCTTTTTAGCCTAGTAAGCTAGAAGCCAAAGGCTCGAAGAATTTTTTTGATTCAACCTAACCATGTGTTGGTTTTATCCCCTGTACCAGGAGGGATACGCAGGAAAAAAATGCTACCTGCTGCTCGCCCGCAAAGCCAAAGGCCTA
>JACYFI010001340.1:0-11791 GCA_020975735.1 Ophiocordyceps xuefengensis | reverse complement strand
AAATGTGAGCTTTAGCATATCAAGCCTTGGCCTTTTCGCATTACTCGTTGTTGTGACTAGACAGGTGCCATATCCCTTTCAGGTTGGTGTGCTTACAGAAGCGGTAGCTTGCGTGATTAAATATAAAAAATTAATCTTTATAGCTAAGCCTTGCAAGGCATGAAAAACAAAGCCTAAAGCAACAACCGCACTGCTTTGTATTATTTTCCTTATACAAGCGTAAAAAATAGTAAAAGTTTTAAGATAGTATTAATATAGAGCAAATACAAGTTTAGTAGCTAACGGGTAAAGCGCGTGTACTGTAATAACTTCATAGATGTTGCGATCCATCTTAGAGGCTTTTTAAACAATGAAGGAATTCATGACTCCAAAAATCTGTTGTATTTTTATTATTTAATTATGGACATAATTTGAGTCCGAAGTATATTTTCCAGATCATCCTTCTTCATTTTATTTGCACCTTCCCCTTGGCCCATTCTATAACCTAGCATATTTTATATGCTTTGATCAAATAAATGCTGGCATTATCTATGGCAATCTTTTTATAATAGTTATGTAATTTGTTCGTATATACTTTAGTTAACCAGTTTAATTGCCAATTTAAGACATTATGAATAGAGATATAATCTCAGAAAGATATAATATTCTCGGGTGTGCCCCTTGTTTTAAATTTAACCAATTGTCTGGAAACCCTTTTAAGAGGCGATCGCAGGGAAACTGAGGAACGGATTAGAAATATTTCTCAGGGTCTTCAAGACTATGGGTTAAGATAATACGTAATTTAAATATTATTTACAATATAGCCAACAAATTAGTAAATATATTTTATTCCGTAAACATACTTGGGCTAACATATGAAAAATATAGGCAAAGTTTATATCATTTTTATTTTTAAATAGCTAAGTGACCTCTTAAATTGAGAGACCTTCATAAATATTTACCATAAGAAATATAAACTTGACTGTAATAACCAGTTAGGGTTTATCGTTGCCGGCTTGAATAGATACGGTGATTGGATCAAATTATACTAAAGTCGACAACATAAATGAGTTTTTTGTGACTCAAGCGAAGCTATGCCTCTAAATGATAAACCCATTTGTATGAAAAAATTTCCAACAAGTACTTAATCAGGGTATTATTATTCGAAGAAAAAAGATGGGTCTGGGTAGATAAGTATAATTATGAAGAAGGAGTAATAAATTAGTTAATCTTAATCAAAGGTAAATTTTGTTACCCCCGGAAGATTAATAGATATACCAATAAAGCTTAGATAATCTTAAGAAAATGCGAGGCTACAATGCCTGTTATTAAAAGCCTACGCCCTCCATTAGATATCAATACTTTAGGACTCTAATGCACGCCTACGCGGGATTTCTAGTTCACTGAACGGAATTTTTTGTATTCAAAAATCTTGCCCAGAGATGATGCTCGAGGAATGCAACAATGTGATTATACTATTAATTATCTATCTCTATGCTTGCTAGTAAGCGGTGCATGTAATGTTTCACGTCTTTAACCCAAACCAGAAGCCACAAATCTAATAAATAATTAATGAGTCTAATTCGTTGACAAATTGCAGAATTTTTTAAGGTTAATTGATTTAATAAGGTAGAAAATTTATCCTATTTTGAAAGAGGGCCCAGCAACAAAATTGTATCTTATGCCACCATCTGGACAAGTCACTACATTATATCCACTATTTAACTAAATTTCCTTTTAATGACTAAGTAAAACAATCTTAATTATTTTATTTTATAGAAACGATAATATATTAGGTAAACGTTTAACTCCATGGAAGAGGATACTTGAAGTACGTTCTAGTCCAAATATCGTATCAATAAGGGTTCCGTACAGAGTATAATGTAGACGCACCTTCACAAAATTTATATTAGTATTAAACAGATTAAGTACTAATTTTTGTATTTTTCACCAATAAAATCAGAAGCTCTGTCTGTTTGGCAGCAGAAGACATTTTTGTTTTTTTGTTAGATTGGTACCGTATAGTACATAAGTAACCGATAGTTATTTTCTAATGTATTCGTGGTCTTATCTTTATGAACGTATTTAGGTAACCACACTCTCGCTTTTACAAAAAACGGATTAAATTTTAAGTTTTGACATATTAATATGTAAACTGAAGCTTTTATTTTCCTTGCTATTTTTTTTGTACTTATTCTCCATAGGAAAGCTACTGTGGATAGTACCCAAGCCCCGGGGAAACCCTAAAAGCTTGATAACTAAGTCTTTTATCGAAAGATTTGGTAGTGGTCTCATTAATGAATTGAGAGTATAGTAATCCATAAAGATCTTGGCTTAGTCCAGGAAATGGGGCTATTCGCGGATCTAAATAGGATAGTACATATTTTCTGTAAAAAGGACGAGCCATGACGGTTCCTCAACTATTATGTAAATATTGTAAGGCTGTTACTCTAAGTGCCAGGGAAACTTGGTTTTTAAAAAATTCCCTATTAGAGATATTAATACATATATTTACCGAGGCCTTCGACAAAAATTAGAATAAAAAATTATCTATGGTTTAAAGGATACTCAAAAACATTCATATCAGTAAAACACTCTATTCCAAATCAACTTCAGAATAAATCTTTATTATATTACTGGGTTACTGATGGAAAGGATGTTTTTTATGGGGTTTACTTAAGAATTCTAAATACCAAGGTTAGGCTTTAGAATAAAGCTATATTTCAGATAGGTCTTCATTAAAGATACAGCTTTATTCAGAACGAAATTTAATTGTTTTTTTGGTGTAGGTTAAAAATAACAAAATTAGGGGCGCGTGAATCTGTTTCGATTTAAGTATCTGGTTTAGATAGGGTTTTTAATTTGATAAAATTAATCATTTGACCAACTATCCCTTTATAACTGTTAAAGCATAGTCCGACTATTACTTTTTAAAAGAAGTTTAAATTTGCAGGAAACAAGGGTCAACAATCGTAACATAAGAAGGTCTTAAAGAAAGTTATTATCTATTAAAAGCATACATTAATGGGAAAGTTTATCTGATTGCTAAGCTTAGTTTTCCCTAACCCAGCTTTAAAAAACCGGTAGTGCTCCGCCCGAAAATGTAATTTTACTTTGATTTTAAACTGAATTAGCTGGTTTTACCAGCGCGGAGGGGTGTATTTTTTTATAGCATTAAAAAGAATACCCGGCTCAAAAATTTGGAGAAACAGTTGATTTAAGATTTACTTTTACTAACTCAATACCAGTATATAGATAAAGAACTTTTGAAGTTTCCAATACCTACATTAAAGTTGTGGTAGATATATATCTAAATTAGATTGTGGGGGAGTTTAATAGTTGAAATATTTACAGATGTTCGTTAAATAAAAGATATTATCCCCTATTATTGAAAAACCTTTTAAATTACATGGTTTCTAAATAAAAAATTGACGAAAGATTTTAAACAGCGCTTTTACTATCGGGAAAAAAAAAACCATTTAACTAGAGAACAGGGTTAGATGAATTAAAAAAAATAAAAGGTTAGAATGAAAAGGAACATAATAATTATAGTATTTAATATTAAAGGAATTTCTAAAATGTAAAAACTAATAGATAGGTGAGTGTTTAAAACACCAACGACGTAGAAATTCGGACTCAAGACCTACCTATGGGTATAGGAACCTACTGTAATCTTTTCCGATTACCTTTTATTAAATACAGTTAATATTATTATCTAGTGGAGCTAACAATTACGATTCGCCACCAACTCTTTAATTAAAGGGGAAGAAAAGGACCCTTAGATGGGACATTTTTGAACAGTAGTGATTAGCCTGTAGGTATTCAATGGCTTTCTAATGATTTACTTTTTCTTTGTTTTAAGAGGGTATAGATATATCGGTTTTATTACTATTAAAGTAGTTATAACATTTTAAAGTATTGAATAAATTCATATTACAACCGGCTGTTACTCTGAAATCCATAGCATTTACAATATTTAAGGCCGCGGCTCAAAAACTGTTAAAGATTTTATAGTACGAATCAGAGATTCAAACTTACCTCCTTATTCGAGAACGGTTCTACAGTTGGTGAAGGGGAGTTTTGTCTTAAAGATCTCAAAAGAGTATTCAACGTTCAGCTATAATGGAACACCCTGATATTTAAAATGAGAGTTATCAGAATAGAATATCTCTTTATTACTAAAAAATTCATACTTTTTTTTGGGAAGGAGTACAATTTATGGAGTCAATGTAGAATAAAAAATAGGCAAGCCGTATAGTGTCGCAATCCGGCCAAGGATTTGGTAAATAAATTATACCTATTTTGATAAATCACCTTTATCTTGACTCAAAAATAAACGCAGATCATCCTTATTTAAACATATCCACTAAAGTTGTACATTTAACAGGTGAACACCGCTTGATATTGTAGGTTATTTGACGCTTCTAAGTATAAAGAGGATGCCTTGAACAAATGCTTGTCTGATAAATTAAAAATTCATTTCCACTTTTTAAATGTGTTCCACGCTAGTGATTGATGCCCAATGAATTAAAGATCTGAATGAATTTGTGGATTGTTAATGGAGAGGGGTTATTTTTTTATGTAAGATCATTATTAATAAAGAACTATACAACTGGTTATAATTTCGTTTAGTTTTCTCTATTACTCACATCGTCGAGAGAGAAGTTTATAACAAAATCTTATTGGGTTTTATAAGGGTTGGAAAGTTGAAGCAAAGACTTTGAATAGCCAAGATGAAGTAAATTATCGTGTATAATTAATTTAATGATCATTAAGACTGAAATAATTCCTTTTCTTTCAAAAACTTACTCCTTTACAAGGTATAAAAGTTTAAAGAGATGTTATTTAAGATTTTTATTAAAGAGGTATCAGAAGATAGATAGCTTGTTTAAAGATTCATTTTAACAACCGAAAGATTAAAAAATAAAATTCTTTAAAGTCAGGTAATGGAATAGGAGTACGAGAGATTAATTGCTATTAGTACTTACTTATTCAACTAAATCAATAAAACAAAAAAAAAGGTAAAAATTGAAGGCTTTTTTTAAAAAGGTAATAAAAAATAATTAGATATTATGTATTTTTAAGGTATTGTTAACCTATAGTAGTTTACATGGGAACTCTTATAAATTTTATTAATTTTTAACAAATATCTAAATATTTATTATGGTCTGTTACACCAGCACACTCTTGTAATAATTTAAGATTATATGTAGCCTAATCGTGTATTTATAGTTACTATGATTATAATTTAGAGAATACGTTCACGATCATTAAATAGATAAAAAGGTTTGTTGTGTACGCAACTATGCTTAATACGTGGTTCTTTTATATTTTATATATTTAAAAAACATTTTTGATGTGTAAATAGCAAAATTATTCCACAAAGAATAGTTCTGAGCAATAAAGTGAAATATATTGAAAATGTTATAAAACCTACAGAACACTTTTTATTCAAAAGCCAATAGGAAAATAGTTTTCTATCATTTTACTTATAAAATGTGGTGTATTTTGGTACTTGCTTCTTCTTTGGGAAAACAGGGTTTCCAGGGTTTCGAACGTTATCATAGGTATCCCATCTTCATAGATGTAGGCTATAATAATTATAGCCGTATTATTTAACCAGATCACCCATATTTTAGGGATTAGAATCGAGTTTCTTTTACTGACACCTTTGGTTGATCTTGTATGACCTGTTTTTATATTGTCTCGATGTATTACTGAAGGTCACTAACATAATAACGATATACAACTTAAACATGACAAAAAAGAATACTAAAGATGAAGGAAATGGATAAATAAACAGTATAATATGAGATACTCTTTATGTTACTACTGCTCATCTTAAGCTTAAACGTCACGGATTGGTACAGATGTCCACATACTGGTACCTTAATTGGGGACTTCCGCGCACAAGGAGAGAATCTAATGGGATCCGCTTCTAATTACTATTGCACTGAATGGAACACACCAGTGGTCATAATCTATCAGTAGGCCAGAAGAAGAAATGTCCTAATGAATCCGGACCCTGAATAACATATCCTAATGGAGAAATCCAAGTTAGATCAGATCTGCTATTCGCAGGATAGTGATGCTTAGTTCGTGATACAGACCCGAAAGAATTCATCATGAGTTAATATATAGTTCGGGTTGGACTGGTCGTCGGTTATCACTGTTGAGGTGGAAGCTACCAGCACGACGGATACGCATTTACTGGGTTTTCATACCTTTACCAGTTGGATTATTATTGAACAAGACGGGTGGGTCAAACTTTAGGGGGGATGAGTAATTCAAGGTAATCTTAGAAGTGCATCACCGTTCTCCTTAGAACAACCTTTAATATCGAATTCAACTCAAACTTGTCCAGTAATCCTCGTGGGTACCACAACCCAATCCGAGATGAGCTCGAATCAAAATTCAAATAGAGTCAAATCTAATCCCTAGAAATAGAATCTAAGGATGAGCTTGCGCTCAACCAATCTTGATAATCATGCGCGGGAGAAATAAAGGAGTTATAAAAGAGGAAGAAGTGATTCGTTGATTCTGATGTTGATTACGAAACTAACGTCCGGGGAAAGATAGAAGAATAAAATAGTAAATGTGAAAAACAGCATTATATAATATGAAATTCCGAGAACAGATTATGATGGGGATTTATGATGGAGACTTTTATTGACGATCATATATTGGTATCATAATGATTATCATATTAAACATTATTTTCTTAAAGAGCTTGGCCAATAACCATGGGCTCATTGGTTATTGCGTTAGCAATAGACAAATTCAAAAAAACCTACCCAATACTTAATAACAATAACGAATCTATGTATAAAATTTTACAACATTATACATCGGTATAAAGAGTGTCAATAATTTTTAGTGTTGTGTGGGTTGGTAGGTGATAACATGCATACATGCGTATCCAGTACCTCCTTTATCCCCTTGCCTGCGAGCTAAAGCTAAAGGGAGCTAGGTAAAGATAGCTTTTCGTGTTTAGGGTGGTGGCTACGGCAGCTATAAATTAAGCAAACCTAAAAATATCTTATTTATGTAGCCTATAGGTGGAGGCTTCTAGGCTGCTCCTTACTTCTGACATATCCCCCTTTATTCTATAACCCTTCCGGTTCCGAGGATTAGGAAGCACAAAAAAACTCCTAAACTAATTTAACTAATAATAAAACTACTGTTTATTTACAGATCACCTCTTACCCTTATACTATAAAATTTTGGTTGACTGATAATTATTATTAGGATGTTTTCAATATGACGCTCGCTGATCCTAGCTTGCTCCGTAAGTTAGGAAGAAAGGGCTTCGCCTACTAGGCAAAAAAATATACCGAAAGCAAATCACAAATAAATTATATTTTAAACGTCTATAAATAATGATAGACCTACAGATTTCGATCTGGATATAGTCAGTTCAAGTCTAACTAGCCGCGTTTATGATTATAAAGCCTTTCTGGGGAAGGACCCCTGTAGGGGATTATTGAGAAAGAGCTTGTGTTTAGAATTTTCTCTTACCACTATTTTTGACACCTTTAGTTATGCGAAGCCCACCTGGCTTTCATTTTTCATTTTATTTTATCTTAAATGCCCCAAGCACGCTAGGCCAAGTAAAAAGATATACAAAAATACGTAAAACTGCACAAGGAATCAGTGCACTACAAGGCATGGAGACTTCTTTTTTCCCTGATCAAGGGTGCAGGATTTGTTGATATTTTTCCTATCTCGAAGGCGGGTGCAAGGTAAATTTCATAACCACCAGGCAGGGGGAACCCGACGTGTAGAACCCACCTATCTGGAACCTTGTTACCTAAGGATATGAAGATGTTAGAGTGGCGGTGGCTATCGGATACACTTTGTAGAGCTAGCTTCGATTGGTTATTCTGCCTGTGGCGCACAGCGTGGGAAAGTAAGGATGCAAACAAGGGTTTAGGATGGCTTATATGTAGAGATAACTTGCACACACAGAAAAACTATAAATAGCCAGATAATATATATTAGTCCATATTTTTTTAGGTTTAAAAAAAAAAATAGAGCCAGTAGTCAAATGGGTTTTTGATTTTCGACCTTATCCGATGTTATTTTGGTTAATGGCTTATAACAGTAGAACATCTAGATGTTTAAGTATTAATTGCATTATTTTTCGGTTATAACTGTTATAATTTAAAAAAAATCCTAATAGCGATCTTTTTATAGCTCTTTATAGATTATTTGCATCAATTTCTCTTTATTTTATATATTATTAGGGATTAAACCTTTATAGGGTTTCTCTTATTTAATTATGTATATATAGGGGCCGTATAATAGTATTTTTTATTTTTATGCTGATGTTAATTAAATAAAGAACAAGGATTAAAAGCAATATTTGGAAAATATATTCCCCTTTAGCATTATTTGTAAAAATATTAGTTTAAATATGATTACAGCCAATATTGCTTACTATATGGGCAGCAATTTAAAAGTTATAATTATGAAAATAAAAACTAATTTTATTACTTAATCAAACAAGAGGTAAATATGTGAATTATAGCTTAAAGAAGCAGTTGGTTATCCACTACAATAAATAAAAATCAGAACCAAACACCAGCCAATTTATGTTTTGTTACTAGTATAATTGACGATGGTACGATGACAGGAAAACAAGTCCACATTGTCCTTAAAGTAGAAATTATTATTATACTCTTATAATATATGATGTGTTTTATTTGCTAGTATATCTGTATTATACGATGATAGGTTGCCATAAAATAATTAACGATAAAAACCAAGAATACAGAATAAGCAATAAATGATCTATTAATAGGTTAATTTTTTAGCAAAGCAAGCTATAAATTGATTCCATTCTCTTCTGTTCTCAGTGCCTAAGAAGATACTTATGTTTAGCTTGCTTAGCATGTTAAGCTAAATTTAAAACTATCTACTTATTTGCATATAGCACTATGGGACAAGGATAAGATGGTTGGTCTAGGTCTTAACATTAAAGACTTATCTTTAGGGTTTACAATTTATCATTTCTTCTGTAATTTTAAAAGACTTACCTTTGTAATTCTATTTTTTCTCAATTGCTTAAACTACCACTTTTAAGTTAAAGTACAAAGGCTCAGCTAATAGTAAAATTCTACGCAATGGCCTCACAGCAGCTCGCTCCGTTTCCTGATTAATTTAAGGCTGCCTCCCCTTGGCCCGATCTGCCAAATTTTAGCGGGCGCCTGGTTTGATGTTTTCAATATACTTCAAAGAATAAGCCCCCTGGTATCTAAATAATAGCTGTCTCTTTGTTTTTGCCGTTTTTAGGAAAAAAATAGGGAACAGCGCCGGTGATTAACAAAAAATATGTGCTAAGTGATGTATCTATTTTCACCAACGCAACAATAACCAAATATGCTTTTTTATACGCGTGCGTTGGAGTACCTAGTAGAGTAGGCTTGTGATTTTAGACTGCTGGTCCTGCTTCCCCCTGGTGTTATTTATAGGAGCACTGTTTAATTTTATGAAGGCTACAATAATAAAAGGGAGCTACCGTAATAATTTATCCAAATAAATTAAGGAAATTGTTAAATTTAGTAGAACGTTTGTCTTACACACAAGATGCTTAAGGTTCAAAATCCTTTATTTCGCCTTCAATATTTAATATAGTTCCAAAGATAGATGTTATCTACTTTGTGAATTTATCTCCTTGATCATAATGCCGGTTATTTTTTCTTACGAGGTAGGGTGGTGGTGGGTACGCTTTGTGTTTTCTGCTCCCGTACTTTCACAAAACTCTTAAACCTCTTGAGGAATAACTGTTCGCTTTAAAAGCTGTAAAATTTAATAAGCACAAAACAATAAAAAAAATAAGATCCTTGGCTCTAGGGAGCTTTTTATTCATATCTTGGACCAACAAGGTTATAGCATAATATTGGTTGTTAGCTTGTACCCTAAAAGGTAATTACAGATCGATACGTGGAAACACATACACCCTGAAGGAATACTGGGGAATTAAGTAGGTAATAATATAGGCTCAACTGAAGTTCTAAATATATATGAGTTAAAATTCCTTAACTTAATCCGGTAATGATTTCTTGATAGAATATCATGAGCTTTCCGATTCGCGGAGGGAATTAGCCTGCCTATTCTTGATTCGCTGCATAAGCTAGACTGAAACCTCGTTCCTAAGGATATGAATTGGTATAGTGGGGTGGTATCGATACCCTTTTGTAGCTGCTTCGATAGTTTATTCTTTGTGTGCGCAAGCTAGCGAAGTTAAGATGACAGCAAGGGATTAGGATTAGAAAGTAAAGGTAAAAGGAAAAAAATATACGAGGGGGGGACTTCAGACCAAAGCAGGGTTAAGGTTAATAACAGGATATATAGGAAGCTTAATAAGAGACGGCCTTATATGTACGATTAAGACACATTACCGAGTGGTTTAAGGGTGGTATAGTTTGAATGTTTTATTTCAGGGTTGTTTAAACCACCCATCCGTTCGGAATCGATATTCTCTGTTAAAGCCTGTTCAATTTGGGCAGTTGCCTTTTAGTAACCAGTGAGACAAGCTATTTCTAGCCCCCTTAGCATCCCTGTAGCTGGTTTGTTAAGCAAGTAAAAAACATAAAGAGTGAGTTTACACTGGTAAAATAGGAAAGCTTCAACCTTTCAAATTCTTGTTTCGAATCCCAAGTAACTCTTTGAGTTATAATGACAGATGAGATTATATAACACTTATAACCTAATTGTTAACCGTTAATTTACCTAAACTAAAATGGTTGCTTGACCGTATACTCGAACGGATCGGGGTGGCTAACCAACCTCCTTGTAGGCTAGCCACTTTTAGCCACCCTGGCTAGGGTGCAAAGCAGGATAGGATTAGAAAAATTATGTTCAAAGAGTTGTCAAGCAAGGCTTGTTAATGAAAGCGTCATAGGCTGCTGGTAACCATGCAAAAATAGAAGGCCAGTGCTGGGCTTATTATCTTGCATACTGCTGCATAATTAAGAGGAGTGTTACATTAGTTACTGTTTAACTATACACGTTAAAGTAATGGCATGACATATGTTTCCTGTATCGAAAGAGATCAGCGCACGCCACCTCATACTCGAAGAGATCTGGGGGCGGGGTGCCAGGCACAGAGGGGAAAACCGTACGAGCTCTCAGAAGTATACACATGCACGCTGCACAAATGAATAATCTATTATTTCATGGAAAATTTTTTTATTAGTGCTAAACCGCTATCCTTGCTTTATTTCTATGTTAGGTACAAAAATAACTCCCTATCTCATAGGCTGCTTTGCGCTTCGTATGGTTATGAGTAAAAACTATAATAATGATATTTTTTGTGGGCGGGCAAGCATGCATATTATCATAATCCATTAAGTAATTTAGAAGGTTATGATATTTCCACAATTGTTATATAATCTATGGGTCGAAGGTTTGCATTTACATATTTATAGAAATTCTCATTGAAGTGTTTAGTTAATTTTAAGTATTTGTGATTATATGCCTAACCACAAATTACCGATGTCAAAATTCACCAACGGTTGAGGCTAGAGTGTTTAAAGCGCCTTCCGTTGGGGGAGGGTTTCCTGTGTTTCCATTCACAGTACCTGAAATATCAATAGCTTACTTGGAACACATTGAGAAATACAGGTTAAAAAAACAAAGATATATAAGTATTAGCTTTGTAATTAGTACTAAAAGTATATAAAGAAACTATTGTGGAATTTATGCCATAGTTATAAAGGAGAAATACATTTTATATCATAGGCAAGAAAAATCCAATATTATTATACTCGCTCTGGTGAAAAAGGACTGATTGGAAACCTGGGTTATA
>JACYFI010001339.1:0-10641 GCA_020975735.1 Ophiocordyceps xuefengensis | reverse complement strand
CTGCCTGCAAGAGCAGCAGAAGGCTTCTGTTCTTATTTGAGGTGAAAAATCAAAAATTATATTTTTGTTTCTAGAATCTAATAATATCTTTAAATGGTTGGGTCTAAATAAACTACTGTTACGTACCCTCTTATTGAATAGAATTATTGATAGAAGTATCCAAGTATCTCGTCCAATGAGTTTAAAGTTTAAGCCAAATATTTTAATCCTTGATATATAAACCACTTGGAGTAATTAAGATGTTTATAGTGCGATTATATGAAATTTAGTCAATTGTATGTAGGATATAAATGTGTGTTTCTTCCAGATGAGGGCATTAGAATACACTTCCTTTTGCTGAAGCTCTTTGAAAATAGGATAAATTTTTCTACCTATAAAATTCAAATTAACTTGAAAAAAATTCTCCCTCAATTATGTGTCCCGAGGCACCAATTAGACCTGCTTTAATATTCTATTTGTAATTTTGTGGCTGTGTTGTTAGTAGGAAACATACATGCACCCCTAGGCTAACAGCTGGATAACTATTAATAGAAAATACAAATTGTATTGTTTCCTCGAGAATTTAATCATCTTGCGCAAGAATTTGAAAAGAAAAATGTGCCCGCAGTGAAAGAATTCCGCTAGTCGTGTCATTTAGGTCTAACTTATTTTTTCTATTCTAATGGGGGCGTTAAGCTTTTAAATAGAACAGTCCATTTAGCCTCGCCCCTTTCTTAAGATTTATCTAAGCTATTTTGTAATGCTACTAATTTTCGGGGTAAAAATTTACCCTTTGGGATTGATTAAGTAAATTTATTAACTCTCTTCTGACATTAATTATATATATACGTTAAGACCATCTTTTTTCTTCTTCATATAATAAAACCTAATTGAAATCTTGTTGGAATTTATCATACATGCGGTATATTATTTAGAGGAAAGCTTCTGCTTAATCACAAAAACCTAATTTAAGTTGATCAGTTAGTATAATCGGGCCATGTCCACCCTTCAATTAAGCCGCCAAGAATTAATTACACTAAGTCTGAGTTATAGCCAGTGCAAATTTATTTTTGTCTTAAGTGTATATTTTTAGAGATCCTCATTTAAATGAGGTCATTTGGTAATTAAAAATTTAATGATATAACCTTTCCTTAATATTTTTTCAAATGGTTAACCTAAGTATAGGTTACGAATAAAATAATAGTTACTTAATATCTTGCTTTGGGACTAATTTATTCGTAGTGCTTTGAAATTAACTGTATTTAAAAGTTCTTAAACCCTAGGTTCTCTTGAAGACACGCTGAGAAATTATTATCCGTTCTCCAGTTTTCCTGCTTGAACGCCCCTTGAAAGGGTTTTTTCCCGAGCAAATTGTTAAATTGGAACGAAAGGCACGCAGAGATTGTACCATTCCTGAGATTTCATGTATCTCCAAAATGTAATTGTCATTTAGATTCAATTACTGTAACAGTAAAAGCCTTTTATAGAAACCAATTACTAACTATTATTAAAAAGTGCAATATAGATGCCGGCATTTATTTTAAGCATAAAAGATATAGCTAAGTTAAGAATTAGGCCAATGGGAAGGTGAACTAACATGAAAAAGGTTATATGTCTTGAAAGTACTTTGGACCATATATGGTCACTATATAAACAATATAAATAACAAGCAGTTGTTTGGTAGCATGAATTTGCTTGTTTAAAAGCCCTCTAGGATGCGAACGAACCTATCATAAAAAGTGATACAGTAACGCGCATTCCGGTTAAGCTATAGAAGCTTGTATCTCTCCAAGATTATATTACTCTTAACTTTCACCCATTTACGCTGTCATCAAGGAAAAAAATACAGAAGGCAGTTGCGGGTATGTGCTATTTATGCTTATTTCTATGCCTTGCAAGCTTAGTTATAAAAAGTCTATTTTTTCTCCTTGTTATATGCAGCTAAGGCTTCGGTAGGCCACCACCTGAAAAGGATATGGCAGGCTGTCTAGTTCACACCAAGAGTTATTAAGCGAACGCAAGGCTTTGATGATGCTCAAGCTCATATTTTTATATTAAGTTAACTATAGGGGGTGCTTCACATGGATTAGCCTAAACATAAGGAATGAGATATAATCCGAGCTTATGCTTTCGCAATCTAAAATACAACTAGATAAGCTTGGCGCTATTTTTACACATCAGTGGCCGAAGCTCCCTTTACAGCCATTTTAGCTAAAATATATAAGGTTTACCGAAAAAAAATACAAAAAGTAGTGTTATGTAAGCACCAGTAGTTGGCAGTACCTTATTATTACTTTTTTAAGAAGCAAGGCCTATGCCTTTGCCTGCTATAGCCTAGAAAAATACAAGCAAGAAAATAAAACTCAGTTGTGTTACTCTGTGTTGTTACCCCGAGTGGTTGAAAGGATCTAAATTGTGCTTTTTTGGGCTGGTTTGGTTGGTGTGTGTAACATACATTTACATAGGATGCAACTTCCCTTACCTAGCTGTTAATAATTTATCCCTTTGTTTAGAATGCTCAGTTATGCCAGTTGAGCCCTCAAAGCACTATTAAAGAAAACAATATAGTACGTAGGGAACAGCTTAGGATTAAAAGCCTATCCTTAAAATCTGAATTTGGCAATTTAGTAATAGTCATTCTAGAATTGAAGCGGGAGAAAAAAGGTTGAACTCAACATCTAAATCCTAAAGATCCATTTAAAGCAAAATGCTTTACCATAACCTATAGGCAACTTTTCCTTGTTAAAATTTGTCTGGCCGCAGGAAGCGCAAAAACGAAAAGCCAGTACACTCCTATTATTATTAAGCTTATTGAGCCTGTTATTTAAATCCAAATTGGTTATGGATTAATGCGGTCACGCTAAAAATAAAAATTTATATCTTGGAGTGCTCAATCCCCTTATAAGGGCTTCCAATTTGTATTTAGCTTTGTTATAACAATAAATTGCCAACCCATTCAAAAGGTCATTATCTATTTATTGTTGTGTAATTGATCTTTTCCCTTTTTCACCCCCCCCCAACAGCCAAGGCCTTCGCAGATCTTGAAATGAAAGGAATCCTTATCCTATTTTGACGCTGTCCTCGAAAGGTTTATTAAAGAAATAGCGCTGTGCGTCCAGCAAGTAAGAGGGATATTTTTAATATAATTATGTGGAAAACTAAGCCGGCTTCGCAATCGCAGGCCGGGGTTCTTGATTTTTAGGGTCGGTAGACCCTCCATAGCCTAATAAATATTACGTATATAAACAAAGGGATACAGGATAGTAGTCATAAGGAACCTTAGCAAACTTAATTGGAACTTTTTTAGAGTATTATCTTGGACCCAAAAGCTCATCTCTCAAGATTTATTTATTTATTATTCGAATTATAGATCGGAGTTCAACCCGATTTATCTATTATCGTGACAGGGATAACCGCCTTTACCGTTAAGTTACGCAATTCTGTAAAATTATGGACTCAAGTGGTAGTAGACAAAGAGTGATTCCGACTCTTAAAACGTCATAGGCTATACGCAGTTCTTACAGCTCAAAACCTTCTGACCCGAATAAAGACCGCTCCTTATAGAGAAAATTACTTAACATCCATAGTTTTATGTTAATTTACATCACCTGCAACTTCACACACGAACCGTATTTCGGAGCTTAACCAAATAATTAAGGACCCGCGATACGAGATTCCCCAAATCATAGACAGCTTTGGGGTTCCATAGATACTATATCTCCAGCAAAAACCCCCTACATGTTTTTCTTTTAATAAATACTAGAAAAGCGAAACCTTATTGGCTAAGCCTTTTCCAGCGATGTGCAGCAGTGGTTAAGTACCAAATCCGAGGGTCACTACGGACCATAGGTGCTTCACGATTTAGCTAGGTAATACTCTTATTCAGTAGTCGAAGTTTCAACCTACAATCCTTAAAATTTTTATCCTATTTATTGAGAATTAGCTTAAATTCACATTTTTGCCTCCTTTGTCTCATTGGGCTTATCAAAATTATCAAGTACATATTAAATTATTTATTTCAGCACTACCTTATAATTACCTTCCTTTTACGATTCATTCCAGCTTTTTATCCACTTAAAGTTCCTTCCACCCTGAAGGAGATAAATCGACCTTTACCTTTAAATATTTTCGCTGCTTTTACGTCAATCTAAGTAATCTTTAATTATTAGCACGCTCCACGTACGTTATTAAAAAAATGGTAGTAATTATAATTGTATACGATGATTAGAGGAATTTTCTTACAAAAATCACACAATTTTAGCTACATCCCACTTCAATAATATACCTACCCACCGGAAATAGGCCAAGCGAATACACTCCTATTTAAGGCTTCAACCTATTAGCGTTGAGGAGCTTAATTCGGAATCAGATTGTCCTCCAAAATCCCCTGATTGGACCGCACGAGATTTGCTAATTTAACAAATAAAAAAAACTTCACCCGATGTAAAACTCAGCCAATCTCAGTTGTTGTCTGGCATATTATTACTCCTGACATCTCAAGGGCTAGATACCTTCAAATTTACTCGGGGTAACAGCTCATTCTTTATTCAAATCAGATGATAAACCCTTATAATTCATAATAGCAAGCTTTAAAGTTGATACAATTTCTTGCAATCCTTCCCTATTGTTTAAATTGTTTCTTTATTCCTGTAATTAAAACAACGGCTTTTACCCTAATAATAAGGTAGACCCCCCCATAATTTTTTTACTAATTAAAGGATGTAGTTATCGACATGTGGGTATAACTAAAGTCGATACTGATCAATAGATGTTTATAGCTATACTTGAGGACTTTCTTCACCAGCGTTTACTATAGTTACCCGTACCCTTAAAAAATTGTTTGAATACCACTTAAAGTATTAAATCCTTCTTGGAAACTATACCTAAATTCAGCTTCACACAATATGTAGAGCACTATCTGATTTTTTCTCAATAAAATGTGAAAGAAGATCCCTCTGCATTCAAAAACCCGACGTATGTATTATAAACCCAGGGGTGAGTTTTAATTAGTATTTTTCCCTAACTAGTTTACGCGCAATAGTTGAATAATTAACCGTTGCTATTTAAGATTTAACCTAGAGATATATTTTAGAAAGAGCTTTTGAAATATTGATAATTCTTTCGAAATCCCCATTAGAGTACAACCCCTTAATACTAAAATTTTATGAAACTACGTCCATATCTCGTTGCGCTTTCAACTTACAAGTTTTTGTTTGTCGGGTTTCCGGACATTAACCTGGTTAATTGAACTAGCATCCGCGATTAACCTATTTCCCTCTTCGATCATCTCTGAGCCTTTATTACCTACGTGCAGTAAATGTACTTCAGTCCTCACTCCAAATACTTTCGTATATGGGTTTGGACCAGAAGCTTAAGTCGTACCCCTGCGAATTTGATAGGTTTTATGCCCGCGTACTTGAGACCCAAGAGTCAAAGAAAGCAGGAAATATGGGACGTCTATCATGCCCACAATATAAGGCCATATGACTTGTCTTTGGCCCCATTTTTTCTA
The DNA here is from genome assembly GCA_020975735.1 of Ophiocordyceps xuefengensis. Classification (NCBI taxonomy): domain Eukaryota; kingdom Fungi; phylum Ascomycota; class Sordariomycetes; order Hypocreales; family Ophiocordycipitaceae; genus Ophiocordyceps; species Ophiocordyceps xuefengensis. The sequence goes on along the minus strand of JACYFI010001339.1, from coordinate 5,150 downwards.
AATCATATACCCAAGGATTCTATGCTCCTTATCGTACGTAGCCGAACTCTTACTCATATAAAATAATTTTTTTAAACTTATTAGCGAAACGATCCAAAAATAAAGGCCGGGATATTTCGTTTAAGTACATGACAACCAATTAGTTTGCACAACATTAACTGAAAAACCAGCCAGCAACTGTCTGTAAGTATATATTATTTCAAAATGTGGAAGGGTCTTTCGAGGAATCATCGAATTAAACAACATACTTCACTAGTTTTTAGAACAAGGGTCAGTAATTTCAGTTCCACGTTGCCCACATTTATTCTCGAGTGGGAATGCTTACATCTTTTCATTTCAAGACCCAAAGACATATTCTAATATTTACATTGTTTACTTGCCGACTAATTAATTAACTTGTTACCGATCTTATTTTTATGGCATCATCATTACTGGCAAGACTAGCTTGCGCATTCCTAATTCCCTTGTTGTTTGTGTTTCTGTTCCTGTCGTCCCCTAACGTCAGTTTTTACTAAGGTGTGGCCTTCCGTGCCTTTACGAAAGTCTCCTTTGGTGAATAAAAGATTCATCTCTCCTGCAAAGTACTCCCCCCTCTCATCATTAAGACCTCTTAGTCAAATACTAAACCTTATAATAAAGGCTTATATCGACCGTCTATGGTACCCGTTTTAACCCAATTGAGACGAATAATACTAGCTCTCCCTTACTATTACCGCGACTCTGGCACGTAACTTATTCTCCAAAGACACAACAACTAACATACTTGTCTTATACAATGAATTAAACCAAAGTGCTTTATTCAATTTAATATAATCCTATAGACATCTTTAGGACCTGACAAATAGGACCCTCGCCACTTCTCCAGTCAGCCAGGTTCAGACGTTAGGCCCGAGATTGACCAAAAATTTCTCATGGGTGTACTAATTTGCTTGGGGCTTGTTTTTCAAGACCCAAACTGTTGGCTCAAATCAGCTTTCAGATTTCGCTACCGAGTTGTTGGCTGTGTTAAGTCCATCACTCGTTGATACACCTAATCCCCCGAAGACATTTTCATCTCTTAAAGGCAGCGAACGGTCCCCTTTATTTATTAATGGAAGGATTTTCCTCCTTCCTGTCCCCTTAAGGGCCGGCAAATTATATCTGTTTATACCTCCTGTACACCGCTTTTTAATTAATACTTTAGTATTGAGTTAACTTAATGGTTAAGAAATTCAAAAAGTCAATTAGCATGTGTCAAAAGCACTTGGAACAGCATTTCAATCAAGAGCCTCACCAAACCTCAACCATGTTTTTTGATGTTAATTTTTTCATTTCTATAAAAACCTTTTCTGATATGAAATGAATGATTCAGTTTAATCACTATAAGTTCTAAGAATTTGAATATAAGGAGAGTGATATAATTATATAATGTTCCTTATTTATAAAATAACTATGACTAATAATAAGAATTCTATTCTGTTCGCCTCATACACATCTAATCTGTTAACCACTTGGAGCTAATTTGATAACTATAAACTATTCATAGCCGGCTCTGAAATTAGAAGCTGGTTGCCTGCTGCATAATATGGCCAGGCAACAACCTTCTGCACAGCTAATCAGCAGCCTATGATGCACAAAGCACCCTAATTTCTACCACTATTTCTAAATTTTTTTATATCCTTTACAAGGATAATATCTTTTTGTTTGTTTATATAAATTTTACTTAACTTACTTTTACTCACTCTCATCAATATGTTTGAACTTTTAGTTTAGAAACCTTTGCTTCCGGTAATGTTACACGCATAAAAAAAATACAGCATTTATTTTAATGTCGTATCTTAGTAGTAATGTTAAGTTTAAAGGATTGTGATATAAGGTTTTATATTATTTTATGTTAGTTGTTTTTTAGCTAAAGAAATGTCTTTGTATTTTTTTAAACGTTAGCTTACCCTGAACAGCTTTTAAACAATCACTTAATGTTAGCCGTTCTTTTAACTAAACAATCCCACATCCACCAAATTCTCGCCTGTTCGGGGCCGAGAATTTATACTGTTAACTCCATTATACCTAATATAATCAGTAGGGTTTACCCTTTTGTTTACCTCAATAGATAAATATAATTCTTCTTCTTGTTCAGAAAAGTAAAAATAGTTCCACCCCAAATTTTATTCAAATAATTTTTGTATTTGGTTTATATCTAACAGTTGTTAATTCTCCTCGGCTGTACTTTTTTTTTTCTAAAACCTTTGCCTTAAACTTTATTTTTCATCATCGCATTAAGGATTGATTATCTACAGGGAGTTAAATAGTAAATAATTTCAAATGCACCTTAATTCGTGATTATACTCCACATTTACCACCACCATTAAAACCTAAGGGTTACTTTATGGATGAGACGAGATATTCCCGTTTATTAGTATAATCAGCTCATTTTCAATAAATTTTGTGTATCCTGTGAGGGTATTACTATGAATGAACAATTAAACTCAATCTTTAAACTAATTCGAGAATGGTTATCCAATTTACATACTAACGCTTTCCTTTTTTCAACATCGCTTTAGTAACATTTATCTTTAAAAAAATAAAATGTTAAACCAATATTAATATAATTCATTTGTACTTCAAATACCAAAGCCCCTAGTCTTAAATTTCAACGCCGAAATCTGTATAAGAACTATTATACCTAAGAAATCTAGATAATAAAACAAATTTTAAATAAACTTTTAAAATTTTACATAATTGTAAAAAAAATAAGCTAAACAAAAATTCTAATCTTAGTCCTTATACAAATACTTATAAATAAATCACACCAATCGATTAAAACAAATAATAGCGTAAGAGAAAAAGAAAAGTAAATAATAATGATGCTAACTATTTGATGAAATATTATAAATTTAAATATCCCCTAGTTACCAAAAATAATAAGGAATTCGTTAAATAATTTAAGAAAAAACTCGAATGAAAACATAAATATTATATATTGTTTACACCTAGTAAAATTTTTAAGGAACTAAACATTGTAATAATAAATTCAGACATTTCGTAGTAAAAGTCTTAATCCGGCTCCCTATATGGCTCAATCTGTTTATCATAAAAGTACCTCCCTTGCAGGAACATAAAAAAAGGTAATAAAAACTTGTTATTAAAATAGTACAAGTGTATAAAAATTTGTTAAAATTTTTTTTAAAGTTTAAGTCAATTATGTAAGACTAGTGCCCGTCCTTTAGTAAGAACTTTGCTCCAAATACTACGAAGAACTTGAGTAGGGAATTAGAGGCCACATCATCATTTCATACCACCGAAAAGATATTTATAAAAAAGTAAAAGGTATCAAACTACAATAAATAAAAAGAATCAATTAACCTGAAGCATATATTGTAAACAAAGCACATGTAAAAGACTCAATAAACATGTTCCCTCTACTATGTTAGCCTCTCAATCTTAACCCCAGAGTACAATCTTCAAGATAACTTGGATGAGTCCAACATAAAGTATCTAATAAAGGTAAAAAAAGACCCTAAAGGGCATACCCTGCCGGTACTAAGTAACGAAAAGGAATTTTAAAACCATGTTTTGGGAAACCTGGAAAATTGTGCCCTAATAACGTATTGTAAACCAAAGAGGCATATGGTTAAAGGCAAATGACCTGTGATGCAAACAACGAAGGCACCATCTGATTAATTATTATTTGATTAATATAAACTCAAATTAAAAGTATATATGAAAGTTGGAAATAAGATTTGGTCATTTTCTAGCAATTATTAAAATTTTTAACTAATATTGTGTAATTGTTACGTATAGAGAAATTATTTATGAGGCTTTAGATCCAAATTGTTAATTACTAATTCTATTAATAGTTCAGTGCAAACTAAGCTTACTAGATTTAATCATTATTAACCCCCCGATTAAATCAAGAAAAATCCTATTATTTTGTAAAGATAAAGGTAGTACCACCATAAAACTTCTGAAGTAATGATTAACGGTCTTTAACTTAAAATTGAGTCTAAAGGGAACTTATATTTCTGAGAAAGTAGATAACATAACGTAAGTAATATATACTACTCTACATATATAAATCCTGAAAATAACTTAATACTTTTAGAATTTCTACTATAAAATGTAAATTTATTATTTATTTTATTAATAACATACCGTCGATAAAGAAAAAACTAACCTACGTTTCTTGGGGTGAGTAATATATTTTAGGGATAATATTATAGAACTAATCTTATTACGCAAACAAGCGAATACTATTTATTCTTAAAAAAAGTGTTAAATGTCAGCATATTTATTAAAAAAAAAAAATGGGTTCTATACAAATCCGTATTACTTTATTTTTAAATCCTGTAACAATTTAAGGAAATATTACATGTATTATAGATAAACCATTTTTAGGTTAGTTAATACGTTTAGGGTTTTATATAAAATATAGTTTATACTACTACGAATGGGCAGCTTTTTTGTAGCCTTAATTCCTGGGGCATTGTACCTCACTCGGGCTTTTAGTTTTAACGCAGCAGGTGCGAAGATACGCAAATGGGGTGTAAAGAACAAAGATAGCCCTTAAGTGGAAAGCTACTGGCTACAGCTCTAGAAAATGAGGGGATAGTTATGCAGGTAAACACAGGTAGTATGCCATATTCCCTTGAGGGGGCGATGTAGGTATTGTTACCACCACCCAACCCAACAGCAGAAAAAGAAGAAAAAACCATTACAGTATGCTATCAGCACAAAAAAGCAACTAAACAACAAATTTAAAATTTGTGTATTCCCGGAGACTAATAATTCTTCTTAATGAATTAAATCTTAGCTTGGAGGTTTGAACAGCTACACAATTCAAAGAATAGTATCTCTGATTTTTTGTTTTAATCCTAACTAAATAATTAGGAATGGAACTGTGTCTTGGGCTTGCAAGGCACCCCTCTCTAAAACCATGAGAAACCCCTACCCGTTTTAACTGTATCATTAACCTATGTGCCATAGTCAACTCTAATTTGTGCAGCGAAACAGTTTATATTTGGAGGAGTTGGCACACTTAAGTGTAACAATAAAAATTTGTTGCGGATCCCCTCATTTTAAGAGCTTTCGCCACCAAAGCCTTCCTAACTAATAATTTTCATCAAACTCTTGTCTATGTTATTTATATTTTAAAATACGTGAAAGGTATTAAC
>JACYFI010001338.1:0-11664 GCA_020975735.1 Ophiocordyceps xuefengensis | reverse complement strand
AAATTAACATACTAATAATAGCTAATTCAACCTTGGGTGCTAAAACATGCAACCGAAACTTTAATAAAATTTAAGATCAGTTAAATTCGCCCAAACGCTTTTAATCATCCTCAAAAGAAGCTAAGACTAAAAGTTCCTTCACTCTCGATTGCGGAAGCATTGCTGAGCCAATAACTACCTTTTATTATCCAAAAGGCTTCGTAAATACAGTTATAGGCAAAATAAGAATATATAAACGATACCCTAGAAAAACCAGCGAGAGATAAGAAAATGGTGGCACCTCTTAGTTTATAAGTTTATAGAGTAAAAAACTATTATTATTTAAGAAGCTTGGCCTACATTTTTTCTTGCTGGCATTGGTTTCCCAGTAGCGCTTATTTTTCCCTAGACTTTCTAGAGGGTAGCATTAAGCTTAGGCCCCCACTGGATCTCCTTCTGTGAACAGCACCAAAATTATTAAGAATAAGTATTTAATAACTGATTTATTTATTTTTAGTCAAAGAATTATATATAAATCAAATGAAAATTATAGGGATGTTGAGTAAAATATTGATTTTTATTTATAAGGTAATCTGTAGCTCAACGGTATGAGCGAACTACTTTGTGGTGGTAGTTTGGCACCGGTATCGCAATCCCCAGGGTTTTTACTCCCTTACTGTACTTTATTATAAATTAAAAATTCAGAAATATGATTAGTAATTTAAATTATATAGATTAAATCCCAAATTAAGTCTACCTGGATTCGTGCTTGTTTTTTAATATGGAAAGAACACAGGGTACTGGTTGGTATGAACTAGGTTGTGTTTACTATAGGGGATTTAGTTAAAGCGGGGTCCTATTGTAAAAGATTGAAATGTTAAGCATGTTTTTTGTCATTATGCAGGGATCAAGATGTGCTTTCAAAATTAAAATCTCTTCTTTTAATCAGTTTATATCTTAATATACTATGTGATGTGTTTACACATAAGTTCCAATAACGTAAAGATATAATTAGGTTTGATGGTTGGTGTATACATACATTACACCATTTTAGCTATCTTTTAATGAGAGAAAAATCCAATCAACATTTTTCTTGCTGCTTAACTGCTGGCCTGGGCTAGTGCGGCTGGCCTGCGGAACAGCATAGCATTCTTTTTTGCTGCCTATCCCCCCCTGTAAAAAGAGGTTAAAACAAACACATGAAAGGTTTGGATAAATTTCTCAACTTTAGCTTGAGCTAGCTGCTTAGCCTAAAAACCCTTCTTAAATAAAAGGTATCTATACCTAAAAATTACATTTCCGTGTTTATCCTCCGTTAAAGGAAGACCCTAAAAGTTTCCTTTTATTCAGACTATAAATTAGATACAGGTTCCTGCTGGATTCAGGTTGGACCCCTTCACACCACGGGAGAGGATCAGATAGGTAAAGGTTGGTTTTTTTGTTAGATATCCATAAGAACAAGAATAAAAATAGCGTAGGATAAACAATTTCATAGAGGATAAAATTGCGTAAGGTGAATGTTTATTACAACCTTTTTTACCTATGTGTATGGGGGCTAGGGGCCCTTTACTTATGTATTACACAAGATAAATGCAAAGCTATTATATAAAAATTAAAATTTAATATTCTAAAAGGAAGCCATTCTTTTTGTTGCAACAAGCTACCCTGCAATATAAAGATGAAAAAAAGCTTCTAAGCTCGGTATTATTTACCTATAGTTATTTTTTGTTCTTCAGCGAGGCCGGTCATAAAAAATATATTTTTTTTTATGTTTGACTATTATGAACCCAGCCCTTACATTTATCCCAAGGCTTGGGGTTAGTTAACGGTAAAACCCTCTAATCTCATACCCGGTGGTAATAGAAGTTCGTATCTCATTCTCAGGCTTCACCCTTCACTGTTTAGGTGAATTATATAATATTTTTTTATAGAGCCGCAATTCAACGAAACCTTACTTTCCCACATAGCGATCAAAGATTGAATACCATGACAATAAAAATATAAATAATTTTTCATTTAATGATCCTAAGGATGTAAAATTAAGATAGGCTTGTTACCTTTCTTAATTGGATGTGGATTCTGCCTCCCTGCTTTAGCAGCACCTCCTCCATGTTTTCTAGTTTTGAAGCTTATCCTGATTTATTTATTTCAGGTTTCAATGTTAAGGGCTTGGGACTTATTTTTCTTTGAACTAATGTATAATTCTATCCTTTATCCTTTTTGGCCTTCTAACGCCGTAAATCAAGGACGGGTGATATATCTATTTTATTTAAGAGATCAGCCTAAATTTATTTTAATTTTTCATTGTATCCTTAATGATCTGATCCTATTGACTGTAAGTACTACAGGTGTAGGATACGCAATGTGGGTTTAATTTTTAGTTAAACATTACACAATATTTCAAATTAATATTTTTAATTTGAGTATAGTTAATATTGAATTTTAAAATCATAGTTTTTTCCCAGAAAGGTTGAGTATCTTGAATAATCATCTCGCAAAAAATTTGATTAATTTTTAACAAATTTTTTATTAATATAAAAAAATAATCATATAAAATGGGACCAACATTCTAAAAATGATCATATTACCCTTATAATATTAATATATTGTAAATAACAGGGAGATTCATATTATTGTTGTTACTAATGATTTTATTTACTATAAATTTTTAAGGCTATTGAATTGCAAAAAGTATGATCATTATACATATTAGGACCTAGACATAGAAATTCCGAAATTAGATCAACCTCACCAAGGGGTTGAAATAACTTTTATGATTGGGTTGGCAATTTAAGTTCTTGCACCTTATAGTGCGCCCGTTTGTGGCCCTATTATTTATTATTGAGTCTAACGACTATAGTTTTATTTATCATACAATAAATCCGGCAAACGAGTTAGATGAAGGGGAAAGCCCGGACCATTTATATACTTAGCGCTTGTCAAAAGGGGGCGAAGGATGAAATCTTGATAAGTCAGTGGAACCCCATCGAGCTAGGACTCTAGAGTAAAAGCTAACTCCCTGACCGTATTTACCGGTATCTCTACAGAGCTCAATCGTGTCAAAAAGTGGATATGTGCTTGTGATGATTTGGAGTAGTGAAAGAATCGTCAATTGTCATAAACAGCAAACCAGGGTACACAAAGGTTTAACATATTACGTAGAGAAGTGGGGACTCCTTAGAGGGAAGGATTAAGAAACAATAATAATTGGAACATTACGGCGGTTACCTACAGTCCCTAAAGGGGACCCCACTGGGGAACAGAGGTTAGTCATAGTCCATCTATGTGGAAGGACTCCCAGAGTTTTAGCGCTGTAGGTACCCACTTATCGCTGGAAAGTTGCCAGATTTACAGTTTCAAACTGACGCTTATTGGTTAAACTACAGAAGGATTTATGAACCTTTGTAGAAATACCAAATGTTTTTCGTTGGTGAGGATCAAATTTATAACAAGATTACTGTATATGATAAAGAATTAAATTTTACCCGCAGTTATTCAATAAATCAAAAGAATGCCAGGGCAACAATGGCACTCCGGTTAATACCTTCTAGTTGGAAGGTTTGAGTCGAAGAAGCTTATAGTGAATTACTTTATCAATAGGCTTGAAAGAAGGTTCTCTCCAATTCCACCCGGGAAGAAGAATATGATATACTCAAACAGCTAACCCGGGTAAACGACCAATGACTGTAGCCCCTCCCCTTAGAGAAACTAGTACAGGAAAATGTATAAGAATGGAATATTAGAAGCTATTTATAAAACCAGACTTATCACGAAATGCAGTCATGGGTGTTAGACGTAGAACAGAAGGCCTGCGCACACCGCATAAACATTGGTTAACAGAAATTCGTTATGTCAAAATATTTTATACTAGAAGGAGACAATTACTAAATGTTTACGACAATAGGATTCATACAACTGGAGGATACGTCTTGTGAAAACGAAAGAATTTAAAAACCCAAAGAATTTTGGATTTAATCGGTAAAGCCGTTGAAGCGGGGTTTTACATGGGAATCATAACTTACTCCTCACCTCCGTAGCAGGAAACACCTCAAGGTTCAATTAATAAGCCACATAATTAGAATATATCTTTTCTCGATAAACTTCGTACGCTTTTAAATCGGGTAACTAAAAGAAGCATTTCGAGGGTGGGGAATCAAGCTACTATAACCCAATCCTATATAATCGGATGTCGCGTAAAAAGGGAAAGAGGCCGAAAATCTGGAGGGAAAATTGAAAATTTACGAGAAGTTCTGACGACTAATCCCGTTAAGCTGATATCCGACCCTTTAATTTAAAGAAGGATGGAATAACAGATATGGCGGATGATGAATTATTAAGTGGTTAGAAGACAAATAGACTGTGTAAATCTTGATTGGTACCATAGTATTAAGGTGTTTATTGAAGGACGAGTTAAGGGTTTAGAGCTTTCCGAAGCTAAACAAAATATCAACGGCTAACACACACACGCCGTATCTTTCCTACGGGTTAGAGGCAAAAAGTAATCATGAGACTTTACTCAAGAAAGAAGAAATGTGTTTGGGCAGAATATTAAAAAATATGAGAACTTCCTTAAGCCCCGATAGCAAGGACACAAAATAATTCTGATAAATGCAATGGGTTTCTTAAAGAAAAGTTCAACCATACACCAAAATTCATCTTGAATGAAGTAAATCTAAAATGCTATAATTTTACTATAACAATTCAGTTTCTATAGAAGGTATTAAACCAATTTACATTCGTTTCGCAGATAATTTCTAAAGCATCACTATCAGCATACTAAGTACACTATAGTACGACAAGATCTTGTGCATATGATTCTGTAGCCCAAAATTCAAATGCTGGAACTTAAGCTGAGAAATATTTTGCAACCTTTATGGAGAAAAATCTTAAAGGGCAAGATAAGCTGTGTTCGTAAAACTATTACATCGTGAATAAACGACTTGCATCTTTCAATAGCTAACAAAGTGGGTAATGTTGAATAATTCAAATTTTATATGCCGCGGAAAGTAATATCCAAAGCTTCTTTGGAAAAGGTATTAACTTTTATGGTCCTATTGGACTACCGACTACAAGTGGAGGATGCATCCACGTTTATCGATAGATGAAGGGCCCTTAATTCCTTAAAAGGCTAACAGACAGTAGATAAAAATTATGGGCTCGAAAGAATCGTAAGCAATACATTATCGTAGAGGAAGTGCCCCAAAGAAACATCAAGTCCATAAAAACATCTCCCCACGGAATAAAAATAAAAATGCTTAAGGCCAAACTGGGAGAGGCCGTAGATGGGAAACCATCAGTACGGTCGGAACAGCGGGAGATGATTCGGTAATAGGAGTTATTAGTTCCATTATTTTTTAGGGGACAAGGTTTATTATAGTTGCAAATTCCAAAGGAAGTACTAGTCTAGATAAATTTAATATATTATAACCTAGGTACTAAGTGATATAAGCTGACAGAGTTTATGATATAACCTTTACTATCGCATAAAATTCTCTTTAGTTTTATTACTAATTAGGATTTTATATAAAGTAAAGTTGCCAGCCCAATTCATTTTATCGGATCCCTAAAAAAGGACTGGGAAATCCTTATCAACAGAACGTGTGGGACAAAATTATCAATTACCGGGGAACACCCTAAAGGTTTGTCGTGGTACTTAAGCCTATATATGAATAAATATATGAGTGCTGAACTAATACTCTCAGGTATAGTAATAAGCCAGAAAAATGAGGTAAAACGAAATGGGGCAATTCGGGATCAACTTCAGGTTAACATTCGCCCAAGACGATTATGTAAAAGAGCAACCGGATAGGGCAGTGGTTGTGGTATTAATTTACGCCTTTAAGATTCCACTCTTGTGGGCTTGAAAAAAGTTATCAATTTAAAAATCCGTCTTAACCAAATTACTTCAAAGACAACTTGTATTCTGACCCTGTTTGCTAACTTAGACAAAATTAGCAACCTACTCCTTTAGACCCTGTGATTTATATCCAGGGATTCTCCCTGATGCAGGAGGTGCTTTCTTGTTTAAGTCGTAAATTCAGCTCAAAAAACCTAGTGGCTAGGTTGACAAATTCGGGGTTAGTTTCTCACATTATAATCTGTCACTGGCTAGTGACCTAGAATTTTTAGAACTTACTTATAAAGGCCTGATGTTTTGGATCAGGAAAAGGGAAGAGGGTAAAGAAAAGCAAATGGTTGTTGGTAGATTTACAATAGGGTTCCTTTAATAAATTATTACAAAGATAATACCTCTATTTTGATAAACTACCGTCTAAAACGTCAGAATAGTCTGATTATTTATTTATTTAAAAAAGTGTCCGTTATGATGGCAATCGAGGGAGAACAAATTAGAGCCTGAAGGTTTCAAAAAATAGTAATGTAGAGCTTTTTGAAACTAGGAAGGCATAACTCCTGTTTACTCTCAGTGGCTTTTCCCGATACTGGTACTTTTTATGGAAGACCAATATTACCAAACTAGATTTCAAAATTAGACCCAAATTGGGCTAGCTGGTTTCTACAAGTGGTGATGGTTCTTAAAAATTTATAACCTAGAGAATCTCAAAAGTTACATTAAAAACAGGAAGTCGTGGTAGGTACACTTTTGTAGTAACTCAACATATATAGAGATGGAATTTTAACCTATTGAAAAGTTAAGTTTAGATTCTTGCGAATGTGGTTCAAACACTTATTCGTGATAAAGATTTAATAACTGAGTTTAGATGTCAATCATTCAAAAATATATATGAAAAAGATATTTACCTTTTTTAATAACACCCTGCCTTTGGTTGTTAAATTCTAAGGTTTTGAAAATTAGCTAAAAGTAGCAAAAATGGTACAAACAAAAAAATAATTAACTAACCAAGTTTCGGATAGATCCGCCAAAAGACAGGAATGATAAAGTAGATAATCTAAAATAACTACTTCATTGGAGTCAATTCGATAATATAAAGTTGTTATTTTCTTTAATTTTGGAACGATTAAATTTAAGCCGACATATATGGGACGTGTTAATGATAGCTATACCTACTATAGTTACACCACTTTTGTAGCTTTTATGCAAAATTTCTATATTTTTTTATTGTTAGGCAATTACCGCTTTATTTAAACAGGGTCAGGGTCTCGATAGCCAATGAAGTGAGTTGAGACTTTCAATATTATTAGTGAGTTCTTTTTTATCTCCTTAATAATAAGGAACAAGGTATAGGGTATTTAACTCAATTTTAAGAATAAAAAGATTAATTTGCTTATTGTAACCAATAAGAGTCAATTGTAAGATTTTATATTATGTTACTTAGGTATATCAGGTACATTGAGTCAACTCAAGCATTTTATTTAATTACACAATAGTTACAATCTAGTAATTTGAAATGCATTTTCATTACAGGTAGCAATAGTTTCTCTTTAATTGCTAATTACTCGTGGAAACATAATGAACACGAAAGAATTAAATTGGATTTTTAAACTAAATGTCGTCCTATACAATTTAGTAAATCAAATTTAAAAAGGTTATTTTATATAATCTGTTTAGCTTTAAGTTTACGTCATTTGCCTATTTATATATTTACGTGTACCTCCTTCTATAATAGGATTTTTTTGGCAAACAAAGGTATTAATTGCAGCTATAGATAAAGGTTTAATATTCTTAACCCTCTTAAATCGCTCTATATAGGGGATTATAGGGTGCTGTGTTACTATTTTTAAGTATAGTTTAAAAGAAATGTTTTTTCCAGCTTAGCCGGGACTAAAAATTCAATATTTCTTTAAGAAAATTTAGTGATAAAGATGCTGTACTAATAAGAGGTAATGTTAGCTCGGCCTATTTATAAATAAAACAATTCTTGCTGTGGACCCACCGGTCACGAAAAAATATAAGTTTTAACTTATAAAATCTAGCTATATAAAGTTCCTATATCTTTTGTTATATCCCTGTAAAACATTACAATATCCCAAGTATTTTTACTTCATTAAATAAAAAGACTGACTAAGCAGGAGGTACCATATGTGGGTAACCATAATTCTTTTTAGTGGGTTAAATGAAGGTAGTATCGGACTTTTTAAATTTTTATTGTTGTGTCCAATGAATTAACAATATTATTTTAGCTCGTTATTGTTATATTTAGGCCCCAATAACCCTTTACCAAGTGAAATACTCTTATTCGGTGTGGGATTATATTTTTTGAGGTCGAAAATGAAGAATCAATTTGTGTAAATTCTTTTAAATTTTTGCCTTTAGTATATTCTTTTATGTAGATCTTAGAAATTTCTGGTAATTTTTTCCTTTTTGGTCTTAAGTGGCTATGAAAATGGGATTACTATGGGTTGTAATAATAGTACTTATTATTTTAGAGTTATTATTCCTGGCAGAGGAATTTGTATTTGAAATTAGGGTAAAAAATGCATTAACAATACAGTTGAGACAATTCTTTAATTATTGTTATAAATCAATAAAATATTGTTAAATTCTTATACACGAGTATAAAGTAAACTAGATGCTTTTCTTCCAACAGTACTAAACAAAGCCACTGTGGGACTCCTACAACAGGGCACAATTATTTTTCTAATGCCTCAAAAAGAAATGCTTAAAACTACCAATTTATAGGCTGAGGCTCAATCTCGGTCACCAGTCCGCCGTTCAATAAATAAAAACAAATAAGACTTTCAGGCGCAAAGCTGGTAATTAAGACTCCATGTTAAGAGAGATTATATTAAAAGCATTTCTCGGGTTACATCTTGTCAAAATAAAAAGGGTCTGCAGGGTGGACACAGGGGTGGTATAGGAGGCAGGAGTAGGAAATAGGAGTAGGTATTTGACGTATTTAATAAATAGGCTTGGAGCTAGTAAACCCCCTTCATTAAAAACCAATATTCTCTTACTCAATATGTAGGTTTTGCTTGTTCCCAGACAGAAACTGCGATTATTCCGATTTAATGTGTCATATTATCCACTCATACGTATAGCTTAATCTTTTGTTTGTTATAACTAAACTTTGTTTGTATAACGCATGAATTATTGTTGAATAAGGAGGAAGGGTATGGTATGTTTTATTACTTAAAAAACAATTCTATTTAAATTAGCACATTTATAATTTTTTACCAAACTTATGAAAAATTTTCAAAATTACATTATATACTAGACCCTCCTAGCGCTTAGGGTTTTATTTCCAAAGATAGTGCGCTACTCCACCAAATGGAAAGTTGGTTGAGTTTACATGAATAAACATATTTATTATTTAGGTGTAATTCTTTATTTAGTGTAGGATTGAATACTCTGTTCTTTTACATAAAACTTCGAGGATTCGCACCTAGATATCACAAAGTATTTAAACCCATTGGTAGAAGAGTCCTATTAAAAAAAGTGTTGTAAAGAATTTGTAGACACTAAGTAAATTCTCGTAGTTATCGAGTATATTATAAATACATCGATCAGTAATAACCTGGTTATAAACTAAACCAGCCCCGTAATATGCTAGTAATTCCTAGATGCCTTTTTGACGCTAGAAATGATTATCTTAGAAGAGAACAAAAAATAATCAAAGGGATATATATGTAACTATAATTAACAAATGATTTTTATGTAGGGTCGATCTAAATACCTATCTAAAACTTACAAAAATATTTTAAACGTAGTTTTTTAAAAAACTGGTAGAGATAAGGGTTTAAATTTATTCCCAGAGCCATTAATTGAAATATGGGTGCTCTAGTTTTTCTGTTACATATATTAGAGAATTTAATTGGAAATTTCTGATCTTGCTTTCTTAGAGAAGAACAGCATTTACCTTTGAAAATAATCTAGCTATACAAATAACTAAAAGTAGCTGGGAAGCTCCCTTGGATCATAACACTTCCGAAATCACTAAGCCTAACAGCGAAAGATTTATAATCCTTTAAAAGGAATATATCTAAAGAAAAATCAGCTTTTATCGGGGTCGTACTTGCCTCAGAGGGAAACTAAATATTAATGAGTTTATAGAAGAGCAGGTAAACAGATATAACCGCTTTATTTGGAAAAACTATAAATGGAAGTCAGCTTTTGAGATAACGGACAAAAGCTATTAGGTAGAAGTCATTACTGAGGAAAGTAAGTTGAAAAATGAGTGCACAGGTTATAAGAGGAATGCGGATATACCTATATTGAAAAGTGTTCCACCTGAACGGTTTAAAATTTGGATAGGTTAGTTATGTTTTCCAGTAGAAGGAAACCTTGGGTAAATTTTTAGATATAAGTGGAAGTAACTATTATCAAGATAATAAAAAACTAGGGGGAATCTTTTCAAAAGAGAAATATTAAATTTGTTATCAGTGTTTCAATCTTAGGCTTACCAAATAACTCTATTAATTATAAATATTTAACTAGACTGCTGGGAAACTTCGGAAAGCCTTAAGTTACTTTTTAATAGTAAAAATGTTAATGGATGAAAATGACCAATTCAGGCAGGAAATAAAAAATTCCCTAGAAGAACCGTAACACGGAAAACCCTATTAAAGGTACACTAAATAGTATATTCCAATTTGGAGGAAACTACTGAATTTTATTAGGACTTAATCGAGTTAATTTGAATTAACCACCTGCAGTTATTATTAATATACTTGTAGCCTGCTCCCTCTTTTTAAATTATTAATTTCATGTGATGAAAATATTAAATGATCCTCCAAATAAAACACTTTTAGCAGAAGTCCCAATGGATATTGAATTATCAGTATCCTGATTTTAGTAGATTTCTAAGAACGACTTTATAGATTTGATATCATAAAGTAGTACCATGATGCCTATTTTAAGAACAAGGAGGGATTTAAGAATGTTAGACGTAAGAATACAAGAGTTAATAGTAACCCTCGAGTTAACACAGTTAGGAATTGTTTTAACATCACGGTGAGCATACATCTTTGCTTAGCCCTCATTGGGGGTATAGAAATGTGATGGCTTCCATCCGTGTGTAGATAAATCAAGTTAGTTTTAGTGATCAAATAGAAGAAGGAAGTATTTTATAGGTCTAGTTGGTTCAGATATGGTGGAATATTAACACATTCTATTCCCTATAGTTATAGATACTGTAATATGACCTAATTGATTATTGGACACATAATGCTTTTACTTATTATAAGTCAATTTATAATTTTTTTGCTCGCTTGGGTCAGGGGGTAATATTTTTATTTTTCCTTAACCCGGGGCCGGGGAGGGGGGTTAGGGTCAAGAGAGTCTGCAGGCCACAAAGCCCTAGAACAACTCCATACTTAAAGGGAGTATTAGTTCTAAAGGTCAACAGGATGCTACGGACATAAGGTATCGTTAGGGTTTCAATCCTACATGCCCTGTCATCTAAGGATAAAATACATATATCTTATGTATTGAGCGTATAAATTAGAATTAATTTGATATATATAAAATGAAAGAAACATGAGTTTAACCTTTTAGTACTTCTATTAATAGGGAACTCGTAGGGTTCGTTATTTGTAGAAAAATGAAGTAATATTAATGATTATTTCAATAGAAAATAATTGCTTATTATCTATAACATCCTTGATATTGGTAATTCTATAAACCTTGACGATATATGGACAACGTATGACCCCATTCCACGCATTATAGGTAGTGCCCGGGAAGGCAGAATCATGCTATTGGCTTAGCAGATTCTAAGTTTACTTTTTTTATAACTAAGGCGGTGAAGTATTTGCTAAAGAAAATAA
>JACYFI010001337.1:0-11254 GCA_020975735.1 Ophiocordyceps xuefengensis | reverse complement strand
CTGTGGGAACCTAAAAGTGTTTGCGGGAAATGTAAGATTTTAACACCTATATAAATAACAGTCAACATGTATGTCTTTACTAAGATAATATCAGAAATTGACCCCGCTAACATTTTAGGAAACTCAGAAATCATTACCACCTGCAAACAAGTTCTGCAAATACGGCTTCCCATCTTAAAACGTAGGGAAAATGCAAAGGTTACATTTTTAATGTACAGTTTAATTATATATGTATCAAAAGTTAAATCTTTTTGAAGTTGCGCCTATCCATTGGCCTGTCAGGTCAAACATATAGCACCCCCCAAAAGGGGCCTTAAGAGGAATAGGCTCGGCTTCGCTATATTTTCTCTTGTACAAATTTCTTGTAACCTCCCCGGGGTATGTTTCTTAACTGTAAGAACGGGATTAACCACACCCCTAGTAATTGTTCTTGAGTTTTTTAATTATTTTTTTTCCGCTTATCTCCTACGTATTATGAATTTAGATTTATTTTTCCCGGGTTGTTATATATAATTGGTTCTCCTAATGATTTATATTCACTTTTATTCATAAGATTTGTATGTTGTTACACCTACACCAAACACCAGAAATTAAGTTATTTATTTAACCTTTTTGATCTATATAACTAATTACGTTATTCATATCAAGTAATTTAGATATCAACCGCTAGCACAAAGACATACTCAACCCATCCTCTATTTGAATTTGAAATCTTAAGGCTATTTTGGTTATGACCTTTAAGAGGAAAAAAAATATAAATTAGCAAGGTAATCATCTTGGAAAATAAATAATAGCAACACTTTATCTTTTTAAAAAAACCCCCAGGACTAGTAGGACCTTTAGGTAACCCTTTACAGGTCCGGTGACCCTTTTTTCAACGAATCTTTCGATTTCTCTCCGTCAAAATACTTTAAAATAAGTAAAGGCCTGCGCCAACCTAGGAGATACCCACACGATACATAGAGCCAATATTTGTCTAGAATAAGATCAGACCCTTTTTGACCTTCACAGATAGGCGCCCCGTTAACAACGTGAACGCTTTCTAATAAAATAGCCCTATAAAAACTTTTAAGATATTGGGAGGTAACATTCATAGGGTGTAGCCTTTCAAAAAAATTTATTATTTATCTGGCTGCATTAGCCCGAAGTAGCCCCTACCTTATCTTTTCTATCCCACGCGTTTCCCTGTCCAATCTCCAGGGTAGAGGGATAACTTAAGACTTTATTTTATAGGCGGCTTAAAGGCTTGTTTTTTTAAGTTATTTTATTTTGTGATTTAAGATAAAATTAAGACTTTTTATGTACTTCTATAATATCTTTTCCAAAAGTATAGATTTCATAGGGAAAAATTTTTCTTTACTTTGTTTTTATATTACTTTAGTCTTCTGTTACAATTTTTTTTCCTGATTCTTGCGTAAGCTTGTATTTCAACTCTTACTTTATCTAAATTATCGTTTTTAAAGAGTAATCTTGTCTGATTTTCTATTAATTATATTGTTTTTCACATTTTTCTATGTAGGCTAAAAGTACTTGTGGTTGGCCGTAGGGCTCAGAACCAAATGCAATATTTTAAAATCAATTTTGTATTTGAATGTTATCAAGTTGTGTAATTTTTGTTTAATTTTTTTTTCATCTCTGAAGCTTTTTTTGTACTGTTTATAAGATTATTTGGTCAAAATAGGATCTAGGTATTGTTTGGTTTTTTAGGGGGTTCTTATGGAAAAACCCTTCTTTGTATATTAATCATTTTTTAACCTTTTTAATTTAACTCAATATCATTAATCATCAACTAAACTGAAATTAATAATTCATTAGGCTCAAAAAAAAAGATTAACCATTTATGTTAATATAATAAAAATAACAAGCCAATAATTAAATAAATTAAAAGGGAATAATTAATAAATTTAGAGTGGTTTTCTATGAAATTCCTTTAATTTTTTAAAAATCAATTTGGAGTTATATCAATTAGTAAATATTAATACACTGATAGCCAAACAAAATTGAGAATACATAATATAAATAAAAAGCTATTACTATTAACTTACTTTATTAAGTATTATAAATTACCTACGTTAAGTATAAACATAAACATTCAAGGATTTCTTTTTAAATTTTTTATTAATGATGCCCTGCGTAGGCATTGCGAAGGGGTGCTTACACTTAATGGGTGCTTTCGCGAGGATATTGAAAAATCGGCGCCAACACATTAATAATTACAACATCTTAAAAATATCCCTTAGTCTTACTGAGGTGAATCGAAGCCCCGTAATATTCTTTTTTGACATATTTTTCCTATTGGCGTGTCTGAGGTTCCCAGCAAGGGCTTGCGATCCATCAAGAAAAAAAGTATAAGTCAGCCAATTAATTATAATTAGACGATTGCGTAATCTAATTATGAAGGGTGGCAGAGTTTTTAAGCTGAAGCAAGTAAACAATAGCTTTTAGCCATTATTAAAAAAAATAGCACAGCTCGATATAGTATAATACTACTGATATATTATATAATGGGCAAAATGCCCCTTTTTGATATCTCTTCATTTAAGACGCTCGCCAGGTCGAAACACCAAATTTTGAATAATAAGAACCTCATAGTTCATTAAAGGATTATCTGTTTTGAATCATTTTAACAAAAAAAATCTGGACTAAATTTTATATTTTTCAACTAGGTATCAAAAAATTTTGATTTTTTTAATCACGGAAACTAGATAATAAATTTTTTTATTAAATAAAGTTCTATAAAACTTATAATAGAGGAGATAATCCTATTTGCCATTAAAACTACTCATACAAACAGTCATGTGCTGTAACTGGAGTTTGAAATTTAAAAGTTAATATTTGAGATTTTTCCGATTGTTAAGTGTATATGGTTTTACAATAGGTATTAAAACATTAAAGGATAAGTTGATGTTAAATATTACGCTCTAACTTGTAATTCAATTTTCAATTCCTACTACAAGATAAAAAAGTAAAACTATAGAACCTTGTTAGCATCAATTTAATCCTGAAAAATAAGAATTCATTCACTTTAACTATTCTATAATCGGGTTTTAAGTGATACTATGATATTATATACACAAGCTTTTTTCTAAATCTATCGACACATATAAATTTCTATTATTACCATTTAATTTTATTAACTAAGTAAATCAATATTGATTTTCATTAGATCACTATATAGTAGAATAAGATTTATTCTTATATGATATTTTTCCCCCAATTGTAAAAGTGTTTTTGAATACGTGTTAAGAAAATTCTTTTATAAGTCTAATTATGAATCTTTATTCGATAGCTTTTAAAATAACTATTTTTTAAGAGGAAGATTTCCTTAAATCAAAAAATTTCCTTTTTCAGTCCTATTAATTCCCGGCTTATAGGGAAATAGAAATTAGTGTAGTTGTTTATCCTTTATTTTAGGTATTAAAAAATACCTTATTGTTTCGCGTCGGTATCGCAGCGCGGAAGACCTTTATTTTTTCTTGTTGTATGGCAGCTTAGGGCTTGTTCAGTTTATGTAATTTTCGTTATTATACTAATAATAAAAAAAGAACTGCCAAAAAACAATGTAAGAAAAAGGGCTAAATTTAATGTTTGAACGTATAGTTCCTCGAGAATCCTTTTTACTAGTTGTGTTTTCCTATGTAAATTTAATTATCTCAAGTTTTTTGATTAGTATAGAGAATATAGGTATTCAATTTATTATTTTCAACATTTAATAGAAAGATTAAGACTTCCCACTTAGATCGATGTAAAAATACGAGGATAATTTTACATAAATATAAATCTTAACTGATATATAGTTCCAGCCATAGATAGTCAAATTCGCAGAATCATGAAAATTAGTACTCAGGCCCCAATGTTGCGCAAACTCTAGTAAGTAGTAAGTTTGCTCAAATATTTAACATACAACATGCTGACCAGTGGCATCGTGGCAACTATAAACTTGATCAATGAATTTAAACTTGTAAACTACTTCGATTGTCCACGTTTAGGCTCTCTATCGGATCCTACTCGATATAAATTGTGAATTTAGTTACTTTTTGGTTTCCACGTTATTAACACCTGTAAGAAATGGGGTTAGTGGGTACATTTTATTCACTTACCTATCTTTTCCGCATAAGAAAACATTATAAGGCTTTCACCCGTTTGCAAAAATTAAATAACTAATAATTTAGCCGAAAAGACGATATGGAATTTTTTCCAACGGGGACAGGTACCCACCGACAACTCTAAAGGAGATTTTTTTGAATTTTTTTCTAAAGACTTCAACTTTTCTCCTACAAAAGGATAAGTTAGTAAATGTGCCGACTTATTTAGCTCATACCTCTTTCTTGTGTAATAAACCCTTCTATAAATAGAAGGTTTATTCAATATAGGGTTACGAACGTTGATTTGATAACACTTCAAAACTACTGTTTAAAATTATAATACTAATTAAATAAACGTCGTAATATTTTGTCTAATAAGGAAAGACCAAATTGCTTCCGATCCTACGAATAAGAAAAAACACCCTCGTTATTAAACCAGATACTCCAACCTTTAAAAGTAAGTAGGGCCTAAAATTAGCATTTATAATAGCATATTAGCTCTTTAAATTTAAGTTCTCTTGTGATAAGTATTTTTCTACTGAATCAGTTCTATTAAACATGTTTTTTAGAATTATGCAGGGTTGGACAAGATTATTTATGAAGTTAAGGGAGGATATATCAAATATTTTATATATTTCAAAAATTTTCCTCTTTTTATTCTTCAACCACAAATATAATATCAAGGCCCCTTTTCCCAGTTGTATAGCCTTAGACGGTTTCCCACCTCTACTTTAGCAATTCAAACAGCATATTTAATTGAGTTTAAGGTTAACTAATTTTAATAACTGTCTGTATGTAAGGAACTGATTTTTACGTAAAAATGTTTCTTACGTTATTTCCACCGTCAACCGTCATTGAGCCCTACTTCAACAACTTTTCAACTTATATTTGTTTTATAAGTTACTTGTTTTATCAACAAAATCAATTATAACTCGCACATTGATTAACAACTAGATAGAATTTTGGCTTATCCTGTCTGGGATATAACAAAATTGTTACTTAATCCCTAAAATCTCAAACACATGTATCGTGGAACTGCATAATCTAGTGAAGCATTTAGCTAAACACACCAACTTTACGAATCAAATATAAAAGACATTAATTTTTAATCTTTCAATAACTAAATAAATAACATTCTAGTAACATATTTCTTAATATTTTAAATTGTCATTTTCTTTATAGGTATGGTGTGATTTAATGTTCAGTATTTTAGTCTTTGTGGCTGTTACTTCCCATCGTACTACTTATAAAGTTTATATCCGCAATCGTAAACGAATGTATCGCCTTTTTTATAAGGGCTATGTATTTTCTGTTTAATGTTATCTATCAATTTTTTACAATTCATTTAGAATTTCAAGTCTTTTAATTTTAGGTAGTTTAATATTTATTCGGGGTATGCTCAGAATACCATTTCATCCTCTAATATTTATGTTTTTTAATACCAACTGCTACATGTTGGGCGGGTTAGATTAATTATTTGGATAAATTTAAGTAAAGAATGTGAAATACTTAACTAATAAACTCTCTACAAACTTATATACCTGATAACTGGATATCAGAACCTAGCTTCTATCATTCATGCATCTTTACTCCTAAGAATGGTTTTTATGCGAATGATAAAAAAAGGATATAATTCTCTCTGTTAAAACGTCTAACTATTTAGAACTCTTTAGTTGTAAAGGTAGTGTACACTTTATTTTTAGCTAAAAAGAGATAGAATCAGATCTTTCTTAGGTTTCTTGCTTATTTTATTACAAACCCGTCGAGGGAATACCTTGGTTCAGGTACATTTTATGTAAGGAACACATTTGTTATATAGAAAGTTTCTTCTATTAGTTAAGTTTTAAATATTTTACATATTTGTAATATTCAAAGTGAGATCATTAGATTTCTTTTATCGCATTTTTAAGTAAAGCTTTTTATATAGGCATATTAGATATTTTGTCTACTATTTATAAAAGGAAGACTTAAGATAGTTTTTCATCTATTCGCTAATCTGTATAGAGCTCCTAGTGTATACGTGTTTGATTTATCTTATTGAGTAAACAATAATACACCGATTTATCCTTTTTTTCTTGTTGATCTAATTATAAAGCTCTATCTTTGCACCAAAGATACTACAATATTATAGGTTTAAATTGGATTTAGGCGCAAAGGCTCTACGTTTTTTATTTGCCTGTAGAAAGTTGCTTGGTCTTAATTCTCTGTAACTGTTTAACTTAATTTATAAATTTTATTTCATGGACTAATTCTCATTACTAGAAATAATTACGTTTTTAATGGTTGACGTGTGTCTCTAAGGATCCCCTACTTAAGAAATTATCTGATGTTTCCTGCTAAATTGCTTCAAAATTAATATGTGGTCACTTTATCGTCTTAAGATAATCAGTTAATGCCAATCTGTTCTATTTTCAGCTGCATATAGTAAACTTTTCAAACGGAAAAGCTAAGGGATATATTAACCCTCCTATTGAAAAATATTAAAGACGGAA
Source organism: Ophiocordyceps xuefengensis (assembly GCA_020975735.1). Taxonomy (NCBI): domain Eukaryota; kingdom Fungi; phylum Ascomycota; class Sordariomycetes; order Hypocreales; family Ophiocordycipitaceae; genus Ophiocordyceps; species Ophiocordyceps xuefengensis. Next base: position 4,677 of record JACYFI010001337.1, on the reverse strand, counting down.
ACCTAATGAAAATAACATTGAGGTGTCCATGTTATTATAGGACCCACCGTAGCAACGAGGTACCAAGAAAATTTTTTAATCCCTGTAAGGAAGCTTGCAATATAATGTGTGCAGCTGTAAAATAAAGGCTCTAGCCAAAAGACAGTATCACAAGTTAAATAAAATGAGATGCCTACACTAACAATCAGGGTAGCTTTTACGCAACACAAGACCCCATACCTAAGTATTTACATTATAATGTTTTGAAACCATGTGCTCTATGAAAATGTCTTCGTTCTATTTTCCTGATGGTTAACCCTAATCCCGCTTATTCTTTTGGTACTCCTAAAAGGGAAACATGTAACCTGCTACGTTTAGGCACCTGATCCTGAACCTAGACCTAAAATGATGTATATGATACCTCAGGATAAAGCTAGGTAAAAAGCAAGGGTTCGCTAAATACCCCTATAGGTTAACGGAAGGCTAATGTAAGTCTTGCTTCTAAATATTTTTTTCATTGTGTTTGTCTTTTTTTTGTGATATTAGTTCCTATTGTTGTTGCATGCCTTCGTATCATTTTTTTTGTAGCAGGCAACGTAGCTTGCACTATAAAATAAAATAAGGAATCCCCCTACTAAGCTAATCGTCTTATGTTCCCTATTCTTCAAGATACGCTTGCACCCCTCTGATATGGAAAAATGAAAAACTAGAAAAGCGAGTCATGCCCACCTTTTATTGCTGTGCACAGAAGAAAATCCGAAGTGCGGAGTTTCACGCTCGGCTAGGCAATTCTTTATTTTTTGGTGCCCGTTGTGTATGTTTTCTGCCGGGCTAAATAAGCGTAAATAAAACAAGGAACAACGCTGGAGCCAATTCAAGGAAAAAGTTGTCTTAAATTTGTTTTTCTTATACTCTGTTTAATTTCTCGTGCGTATTTGTCATTGAAAGATCCTTTTAGTGTGCAATTACCTTATAATTTTTTTGTTATACCTTTACTTTGTATTGGCTTAACTCTCTAATCATCTAATTGACTTTTTCTTAACTTTAATAAATTTGACATATGTTCGAACCAAAAGAACAGTGGATACTGACGAGTACTTATGTTGAAACGAAGCTGTTGTGATAAAATCGAAGGCTTTTTTTATAGACCGTGTACCTTGATGTTATCCTGAGTAACATCAACCCGTTTTTTTATGATAATGTATAAGTCCTAATAGGGTAATGATCCTTTTTGTTTTATAGAATATCTTATCTGACGCTATTCCCACCTAATTTCATCTCTTGGCATTTTAACAACTTTAATAATATAAGCAAAACCAAGGAGCCTTGACTAAACCCTAGCTAATCAAAAATTTTAACTCAAGATAATCCTATTTAAATGTGGTAAAATTTTAATATTTCAAACTTTTTACTGTATTAAGCCGAATCAGTTGATTATACTTAGCAATTCAGTTACAAAAATTTTACCCATTTTATAAAAGATAATATAAAATAACCAAACCTTGTTTACTCTTACAAATAAGTTTTACTCCCTTTTTTATCAGTCAAATTTTATCTTACGACCATCCCTATTTGTTTTTTCTAATATAGTGCTAATGTTGTATTCGATTTGTTGAAAAAGAAAGTCTGATAATTCTTGTTACCCATATCAAACCTTTACCTATTCCCGTATTAATCCTGCTAGGAAAAATAACCCAATTCCTTATTGTAAGCGATTGGTACTATATTTGATAAGTATGTCAGAAATACGCCAGGTTCGAATTTAGTATTTAATTTCATTAGTATTTTAGTTATTTTGGGCCCCACAGGCTTATTTCTACGAATAGCAAAGAGGTTACTGCTGATTTTTCCCTGAAAAGAATAAATAGATTGTTACCTAACCGTAAAACACGAGTGGACTATTTATACAGATGTTTCCAAGGCACTTAGCCACGATTTTTTCCAGCGTGAACACCTGCTAGTTTATTCCACCGTCCCAGTCCTATACATGTATAACATGTGGGGGGTGACGGATTCAAACGAAAATCCCGAATATTCCTCTAGACATGCATAGCCGTAAACCCAACCTATGTAACCCAATATAGGATTTACCTAGAGCTAGGCTGATATACTTGTTTAGTAAATTATACCGCAAACCTTGTATAAATTAAAATATTTAAACCTCGAGATACCGAAGAAATTCCCAATTACTTTAGCTTAATTTTACTTTATGTTATGCATGTGGGGTGAGACTCGCCCTACAAAATAGCAACTCCCGGCATATAACATAATAGAAGTATTCGACTTGTCTAGTTGAGCAGCCATTTCACCCACCCACGGTGAAGCCAGACCTGGGCGAATGGCTATATAATAACCGACGGTCTTAAAACGATAAATGTTTTGACTCGTTTCACAGTTTCTGAACGTTGTGTACTCAACTTTTTCTTTTAAGTGAGGTTACAAGTAGTAGTAATTAAATATTAACTAAATCTAGAGTATATTAGCAAGCCTATTTGCTGATTTATTCTTAAAGGCAGCTCGTACCCACCACAGAAAATGCGCAGCCCCATATTATTTATTTAAAGGGTCTTATGAGTATACTTTTTTTTAACCCATCTGCCTCAATAAATTGATAGCTTGCCCCTAAACCTTAATTTTTTTCCATATGTTTTAAATCGTAAATTCTAATGATATAATAGACTCCCTTCCCCTAATTAATTCAATGTAATTTTTGTTTTAAAATATTATTGCTGCAGTGAACGAGTGTTGAAACTGACCATGGCCTGCCTTATTTAGTTATACATTTCAGAATTATTTTATTTCAAGAATCTAATACTAACATATTTCACTACACCCCAATACAAGATATTAAATTTGTAGAAAAAAATTGCCCTATTAACTTAATAAACCGGATATTATAGTAGACTGAACAAATTAAACCTGATACCAATAAAAAATTATTGGATTTTTAATTAGTATAAGTATGGGCCTTAAAGTATAAAAGGGAATGAACACAACTTCACCAAATAATATTTTAATATATGTTAATATTTCACCCATTTTTTTCAGAATTATCTTTTGCTAAAACATAAAACATCAATATAAGCTCAATTTATTATAATATACAAAATAGTGTAAATCAGTAATTAGCTTCTTCAAAAAACTCATCCACTCTTATCATTCTGTAAGGGTTGATTGAAAGGGCAATACTAGCGGCCATTATTTCCATCCATCAGATTTGGTATTATTTCAACATCTTATTGAACAGAGGATAAGTTGGTATTTATCTTTTTTCTCTATAAAGACTGATTAGATAGTATTAACGCTGTGTAACCCTGTAAATCCCCTCCCGCTAAGCCTCCTGCTGCCCATTGTAAACCTAACTTAGCTAGCGATGGGAAGAAGTAATTTTAACAATTTTAGTGTTTGCTTTTTATACCTACTCCTACAAGGTCAAGCAAAACCTATATTGTGTAGGTACTTGTTAAAACAGAATCAGGCAAAATTAATATTCGGCGATTGGATATTTCACACTATTGATAACCACTGAACCTTTCCTAATCGTTTTTTAGGCAGGATTTCTTCATCGAGACAATACGACAGTAATGAAGTATTCAATATAAAAATAAAAAAATAAGGAATAACCCCTAAATAAAAAAATATAAATAAATTTTTGTAGATGCTTTTTAGTCTATTATCTTTTTCTTGCAAGGCACCTCCGCAACTCACACAAAAAAACTACGCTGCATACTTGCGTTTCTGTTCAAAAGAAACTAGAAGCCCTTGAAAAAAACAAAAATAAATGCTAAATACAAAAATAGTACCGATATACAGATACAGTTAAAAAAAAAATAATAACAGTTTTACCTAAAATCATTATTCATCTGCGGGAACTATTGATTTTTAGCTTTTACATACGTGCTAAGGCCTTACAATGACCCATGATTCATGGGTTTCCAATAACCTCTCAGGGGCTATTCTGGTTTTGTACTGTTAGGATGGGGTGGCTGCTGATAAACAAACACAAAAACTATGAAATGAGCTATCTTTCTGTAATTTTTCTTACATTAAAATATCTTAGAGAAAAGGTATGTTGGAATAATATAGGATACCACCACCAGCTCTTCAAAAGAATGCAAGTATTGAAAGTGTTAATCTTTGTATTTAATTGTAAATACCCAAAATCAAAATTTTGAGCTACTAGAACAGGACTCATGGTTAAACCTTTTAAGAAAAAGAGTTTAATAGTTAAGAAAGACTCAAATATGTTACCATTATTGTTTTAGGACTATATTGTTATTTATCAGAAAGTATAAAAAGATTCCTTAAAGGATTCTCAATTTAAATTTGGTTTATTTATTTATTTTCATCTGAGACATGTTTATTTCTTCACTCTAGTTTATTTAAATAATCGATGGTTGGTATGACCTATTCTAAAATGTTAAAAATAATGACAACACTTCTTCCAATCTTTTATAAATTTTAACATATTTACTAAGAGATAATAGAAGGGAATTTTTCAATATGTGTTCAATTAATTATAAGTTTTGACTTTGAAATTTAGATAGTTCTAATTCCCTTATTCAAGGATTTGGGTAATTTATTTCTAATTATTTTTAACTGTGGAGTAATAAAAATCCGCGAATTAACTATCAAATATTCAGAATTATCTTCATTATTATATCGATTTTAGTCTTTAGGACAAATTAAAATTGTAAT
>JACYFI010001336.1:0-10973 GCA_020975735.1 Ophiocordyceps xuefengensis | reverse complement strand
CTGACAACACAAAAAAATTAAGCTACGCGCTGAACCACGCGGCACGCAAAGGTATTTAATACTATAAATAAGAATAATCAAACGTATACTAAATCTTCTTTTCCTTGAAATAGCGTGAATAATAACGTGAAAAGGAACATTGATTTAATGTAAATCTTCTTTCCCTAATAAATTCGTGATTAAAGCTATTGAATAAGGTTGCATCAATACACGAATAAGGGAAATTTAAACGTATTCACTAACACTTTACTATGGGGTAAATAATCCATCATAAAAACCTAATTTATCTCTACCATATCATAAGTACTAATGAAAATATATCATGAATTATATTAGGTAATAAAACTTAAATGGGTAAAATTTAAGAATTAAGGCGATGGTTTAGGAAAAATCTGTGGTATAATATAACATAGATTCTCATTAAACCCTGTTATAAATATAAATTAATGACTTCTTATTTTTCCAGGATAGATTGACGCCAAAGGTCTATATTTTTAGAATTTATATTTGTAAGAGAATTCAAAATGTAATCTACAAGATAAGTCATAATAATTTGCATCCTAAATTAACCTTTTAATGATTTAATATACCCTATTGTAAACCATATACCCAAAATTAGTAAAAATTCTCCAAATATATAGCTTTTTAAAATTCAATCAGTGAAAAGCCCAAAGCCTGTTTGTTATTGAGTGATTTTATGGGTCAATGATTACTACTCTGATAAAAGTTTTATTAGAGTTAGTTTAATTAAATAAAAAATTGTTTATCATCCAGTGAGTATAAAAATTCACATTTGTAAATACTATTGATGATAAAAATTATCAGATTTTTGTTAATAAGAATTGAATTCATAAGCAGAATCCTTATGGAACCAGAGTTTCTTTTATTCAAAATTTCGCTTGTTTTTCCCTGCCACCTCTTAATGAAGAAGATGAGTCCATAAAAGGGGGCATTGCCATTATATTATTGATAATCACAAGTAGTATTAACATTTTTATACGAAGTGTGCATATTTTTTTTCTTAAATATTGTCAAAGCTGCCGTTTTATATTCTTTGTTGCTAATTGCCAATTCAAAATCATAGATATTACACATATCTTAAAGTTATAATTGTATTGCTGCTTCCAATTTTTTTACTTGTAAGGGCGACAGATCTTGATGCTGAAGCCTCTGGAACCAGACCATAGAAAGAAATATGTAACAAAAAAGAGATTTTCGGTGCTTTCGACTCTCGACTCCGTAGACAAGGAATTTTTAAGATTCTTGACTAAACTACTATGTGGGCCTGGCGCGGTTTTTTTTCATATGCCTCGCGAAGCACCCTTAGGCCTGAAAGCTACCCCACGCAGGCACGCAGGTGGATAGTTAATTAAAAATTACAAAATCAAAAATCCTATAATTGTTTGGTATATATTTTAGTTACGTATTTTACATCTTGAAAGTAAGGTAAAGATAGAGATTTAGCTTATTATTTTATATAATCTTATACATTTGGTTTTGACTATTCGCTGATAAATTCTGGATTTCAATTACTATAAACTATGATGATGTCTTAAAAAAAATAAAGTAAATTCAAAGGAATAATCACTGATTAAATTATAATCATAAGACCTTTAAATATTTTTAATTTTGCGCTTATGTTTATTTACATATTAATTTATGGTAAATTCTTTCTTTTTATCTAGTGAAATTATTTTAATTCCAATTTAATTTGGAGAGTAGAATTCGAGTAATAAAAGGTCTTAAAATATGAATTAATATAAAGAAGGGTTTTTTCCAAAATTTAAAAAACCCCCTAAAAAAGCCTGAAAAATACTAAGATTACCTTTTTTTGACACAAGATCTTAAAAGAGGATAAAACAAAAAAAAAGCTCCAGAGATGAAACAAAAAAAATTACTAAAACTTACAACCGTATTAATAATATCCAATACTTAATATTTAATATTGATTCGTTCTGAGCCTACGGGCCACAAAACTCATTAGCCTTTTAGTAAAAATGAAAACACAAATATATTATAAAAAAAGCACAAGCGATTTATCTTTAAAAGAATCAATTAGATAAAGTCAGAGCTTGAAAATACACAGCTTTACAAGAACAACGAAAAAATCTTAACAAAGGATAGATATATATACAAAAAAGTGTAAAGAAAAAATTTCTTTTCCCTGATGGAATCTAAGTATCTTTTTGAAAAGATTATATAGAAGTTGTAATAAAAAGTTCTTAATTTTAAGTCTTTAAATCAATAAAGATAATTAACAAAAAGCAACCCTTATGCTACTAATAATAGGAAGGTATCCCTTATCCTACGAATATGGCTACGGAAACCGTCGGGACTTAGAAAAAATAAGGGGGGCTCTTTGCGGTTGCTTATGCAGCAATAAAATATTAAATTATTTATTTTTTATAAGAGGCTACACCCTAAAAGTGTTGAGCCTCTATTCTAGTAAAAAGTTTTATGGTAAATTCTATTAGAAGCGGCTCAGGTGTAACGGGAGGCCCTATCGTGGAGTCAAAACAGGTTAATCTTAATTCAAAACAATTAGTCTTAGAATTCGGTGGGTATCCCCTAGCTTGGCGCGCAGGCTACTATTTTTAAAGTAAGTTATGAACGGAACATAGAAAGGATACGTGTGAAAAAAGGTACCAGGACCTGTTTAAAGGGTTACTGGAAAGGTCCTATTCCGGGTTAAAGAAGGGATAAAGGGATGTTGCAATACTTTACTCTTGTGAGATCCTTACCATAATGTTTTTTGTGTTAAGTCATAAAGATGACCCTTTAAGATTTTCATAATTCAAACTAAGTAATGGTTAGTATTGTCCTTTGTGCTTAGAGATTAAATTTAAATATTTGTTATGGGTACACTAATGGTTCATATAATCAAGCCGAATAAAAATAACTATATTCTGGCTGTGGTAGGGGTGAACCATCACATTACCTGCTGTGAATAAAAAGATAAGATATAAATCTTAGAAAGAAACAGATTATAATATAAAACCCCTGGGGAAATAATGAAATTAAATTCTGAATAGTAGACAATAAGGCAAAAAAAAAGTATTAAAAACCAAAATGACAATTTTACGTGTCGTGGTTCTCCCTCTTAACTTAGAAACAATTATCTCCAGGGGAGGTATACAGAAATTGTAGAAGAAAATATGAACCTGCAGCCATTAATCCCTTCTAGCACCCTTTAGAGGGGTGCTTATTAATGTTTGACCCTTATCCAGCGAATGTGATAGCGCGAACTCAGAAAGAATAATTTCATCGATATAAAATTTGAAACGGTACATTAAAATATAAACTTTCATTTCCACTACCGTTCTTAAGTTATGGGGAGCTGTATTTGTCAATGGTTTGCTAGGTGATATTCTGAGATCCTCAAATGTTAAGTCGTGTGAAGTTATCTGTCTTTCATTCTTGCAAAGACAAAATTTTAGACTTTATGTATATGGTGTTCTAATCTTACATTTTTGAGCCCTCAACACTTTTAGTGCCACCAGTCGGCCCATTTTTTCATAGTGATATGAAATTTAACAACCCTTTATTGCTAGGAAACCCTATTTTTAAATTAGACAGATTAATAAAATAGACATTAGCCAGGAGAAACCTACAATAAATAGAGGCACAAATTCATATTTTTAGGTAGGGTCCTCAGGAGACTATACGGTTGGTTGTAACTTAAAAGTTAAAGGATAATTAGTCCTAATTCACATAGTGACATGTTAATTCATCTTGTTACTTTTTATCGACCCTATAATCATTAAGCAATGAAAAAATATAATAATATTGACGTATTAAGTAGACGTCGCTATTAAACGAGTGGAATAGCTTTGCGCCGAAAATATGTTCTATAACAAATATCCTGGGCCTTGCCCCATTTACTACAATACTAAATAATATTGTAATGCCGCACAAGTCCCAAAAATGATTGACGAGTGTTTTAGCTTTATTTTTCAATGCCCTTTGTAGGCGATAGCTAGAAAAATTGCAAAAAAAAACAGTAAATATAATAATTTAATATTAACTTTAAAACTTAACCAAACCAGATTTATTGTTCAGTACAAAGATTGGCCTTAGTTAAATTTTTTGAAAACACATCTTCTATTTTTACTAATCTTGAAGAGAAACTTATACGAGCGAAGGTCTGAATAAAAATAAGGTCGGTTATTTATCTTATAAATAATAGCTTACTGAGGTACATACGGTGAGTGAACGTATTGATTTAGCTAATAGACCACTTAATCTTTCTGTTTGTTTGCCGATAAATACGTTAATATCTAAATTCTTTTGAATATGGAGGCGCAAGTTCATCATTTGTTCTTGTTAGGCCCAAGCAAGCCTTTCATTGATTTTTTTATATGGTTTATGGTTAATTGAGTACACAATATAAAGCCAGATATATATCGTTAAATTAAACAACACTATTTTATTTAATATAAACCTGGTTAAAAATTTAAACCCTGGCGCACGGTGCTAGTATTGGATTAAAGACTCTAAAAGTTAAAATACCTTATGATCTGAAATTACCCGTAAAAAGTAAAACCTTTTCGTAAATTACTAAGATAGACCTTAGTTACCTTTAATTTTTCCGATTTTTATGCTTAGATGAAATAAAGCTGGCGTAGCCAAAATAAAAAAAATGTTTGGGCCAAAAGCCTTGGGGATGATTTTTAATAGGAGAATAAAAATCTAAAGAAAACTAGGACCCATTTGATCCCAAATGTTTTATTAAGTAAATCTAAGTGGATGTTAATTGCCCATTATGAAATAAGTAATAAGAAAAAGGATTCGAATTAATCCTATGTTCAGTAAAAAACCGAAGTCTGAAGATTTAAAACTCTTAGCTAACATTAAGAAAAAAGGGTTATGTTTAGGACAAATAGTGATAGGCAGTTTATTAAGCAACTGCTAAGGAGTTTGTAGTATCTATTGTAAAAGGAGTTTAATTAGACGATATTTAAACTTCAGTTAACAAAAATATATAGAACAAGATTAACTATCATACAAAAGATAAATACTTTATTCTAAATTGAAAAAGAAAGGTCTTACTCTACCCTTTTTTTAATTATCAGTGCGGAAACATGCACAATCGGTTATTGTGAATAAGATATTAACAAATGCTGACAAGGTGATGCCCATAGTATTGAAAATAGGAGACTATCCCCTGAGCATTTTTCGCGATGCATAATTAGTAGATAGGATCTATTGTAAGTCGTAGATGTCCGCTTTGGATTTAGTTTATACATTGGTAAGTTACAACCCATTTAGTAGAGGTAAAAGTAGGCTAGTAGCAATTTCCGTTGCATTAACACCAGGGTTCTATAACAGATATACTCAGCCTAACTTAAAACCCAGAATGTTTCACGTAGGGTTTAGATGAGGATTAAAACAAGCCCACGTAAAATCCTTCAAGCATTTGTAAGGTTTACCGTTACAAGTAAAATTAATATAGGACTTAGCTTGTATATCGTCCTGTTCTGAGGAACAATAAAGAATACGCAAAGTTGGCAAGCTTTTTCTTAAAGTTGAAATCTTTATTAAACTGGGTCTGTAATGAATAGCAGTAGGAATATTTGCTTTGTTAAGTAAAGAATTTTTAGTCCATTGAGCTTTCGATGGCAGAGTACAATACCTTCTAATAATTAACGATCCTAGGTTCGATCTGAGATGAAGGGCCTAGCGCCCCTCTTGTAGCGGAGTGTAGCAAAGGCTTAGGAATACTGCTTTTGCTATAGCGCTAGCTTTTGGATCCCGTAGTATATGTATTGGGTTAAAGCAAGGCTTGCCCTACCTAAATATAAATGTCTTATTAAGTTTTAATTTAGTTGGTCTATTTTATGCGGCTGCAGATACCCTAATTCTCACAGAAGAATGCCACCTGCCCTCTAAAATTTATCTAAAAAGTTACATTTGTCCAACCAGAAAGTATAAATTATAGCTACACATGTACTTTTTATACCTATGTTTTTAGTTGTCTACTATGTATGGCAAATAGAAAGTGAAGGAGGCTATTATTTTTTTTTGATGGACCCCTCCAGACAGAAAGTGCGCCTCCTATATTTATTGTTTAATGCGATTATTATTATACTTGTTAATTAAAAAATTTTACTTGCTCTACCCACTATAAAAAGTGCATATTTATCAAACTATATATTTCCAATTAACTTGAAATTGAGTGTTAATGTTGCGGCATTACTGGTAGTACATATGAATAACACTGTTAGCTGATAAATGAAAAACTATGCTAGATGGCAAAAGAAGATAGTTCCCCTATATGCTGTAGGGTCATAAATAAATAGACTCTTTATTAATACATTTTATCAATAGTTCTAGTTAGAATAAGCTATTTAAGCTTTTATATAAAAAAGCCCTTGTGCGCAAGCTATCTTTTTAAAGTAGAACTGTAATAATGTATGAAAGATTTTTTATTTTGAAGAGCATTCTTGATCATTATTTTTAAGGGGTTTAAAAGGGGGGAGGTAAAATGGGGGCTATATATATATTGTATTGTACTTAAAAAAAATTTCCTAAAATTTTTTCAGTTGCGTGAATCCAGAAAGCAAGAAAAAGGCTGAGCTAAGATTTTCCTATGCGCTTCGGGTCCAGCAGACCTCCGAGGATTTTTAAAACCCCACTCTTAATGTTAATTTGAACGGGATAGATTTCCTGGCGTTTAGATTTTTTTTTTACAGAAAAAAAAAGTGAGAAAACTACTCGGTATGGTAAAGAGCGAATTTTTCTTGTGTTACGAAGATTTGGTCAATCTAAATATTGCAGAAAGATAAGATAAGATTCTTACGCTTTGCAGCAAAATACTTACCTTATTCTAATACTATAATTGTAAAACGTAAGTCTAAATGATATATTCAAAATTATGATCTATTTTATATAAAATACTTAACTTTTAGAGCACACTAGAAATCAATTTTTTTACGTTGCCTCTAAAGGGATATTAATATTATCTTCGCGAAGATGTGTTAATCGGGACAACTAAGTACTTAGTGGTATGACAAATCAGTAGTATTAGATAGTTTTCTAATTTATTAGGGTTGTAGACGTAGGAGAAACTTTAAAAGATGCCTTATTTAAATACCATAGAGCTCGCTCCTTATAAAAAAACATTAAAACGTTGGTTTTTAACTAATAAGATGAGAATCTTAAGGAAACTTTCTGAAAAACACTAAGTAACGGATGCTAGGGCTTAGAATAGTCGTACTTATATGCTAAAGAGGTATGAAATATAAAATATAAGATTGATAGGTACTAATATTCAAAATTGAATATACAAAAGTCAAAAGCTACAATAAGTAAGCTAAATTCTATAAATAACACAGAATATACCGTAAAATTCACCTAGATAAAACTGAATTAAAGGAGAGTGATTAAGGTAATTATAATATTAAGGTTATGAATTAGAACTTTGAGAAACTAGAAAAAATTAAAGGACCAATTATAAATTCATTTAAGAAAATTTTAATAATTGTTAGAGTAATGAATTTATAATGGCCTTCCAACTCTAGCTTTACGTCCTTACAGATCCATATACGTAAGGTAGACAATACCAAAGTTTCTCTAATACTTATTTTTATGTTTGGATTGACTTGTCTATATTAAATAAAACTTGATGTTGAGCTAGCTTGACTATTAAAAGATGGAAATTAGTATTAAACTTTACCCCATGAATCAACCAAACCGATAGCCTTGGCGCCTGCGCTAAAGAAAAAGAAACATTATTTAAATAATGCCGGGCGAAAGCACAGCTGTTAATATAATTCTTTATATAAGAAAAAAGTTAAAATAATATATATATTACACTATATATTAAACCCTATAACCTTGTATAAGAAGCAACCTAAGATATAAATAAGTACTAAAACAATTTAAGTAATATATTTAGGGCGCACGCATTTTGACCCTAATAAAGAAAGAGTGATAAAGGAATAGATTTTTTTCAGCCCCAACGCACAATAAAAAAAGGTTTTAAGTAGTCGTAAGAACTTTACTCGGGCGTTAGAGAAGTTAAACTTTTGCTAACACATGACCCATCAAATTGCGGAAGACCCCCTTAAAGGCTATCTCTTCTGAACTTGAATGTATCCCAGGGTTTAACTAATTACCTTAGCCTCAGAGTAATGATCCCGAAGGGGTGAATAGGTAAAATCTAAAATAGGAGCAGAAAGAATGAGGCACCGCAGCCCAAGTGCCTAGTTAAGGTATGCAGTTCAAATCGACTAAATGGTGAGGGTGGTAAGGGCGTTCTTCGCTTGGCCACCTTTGTTTTAAATGTTAAATAATAGTACAGACCCCCTACTTGACAAAGTACAGGGTATAATTTTTTATTCTGTAAATGGGATAGGTGGGTAATTAAAAATTACAACATTTAGGAGAAAGTCCTGAACGTTTCCTGAGTTATGCGCGCGGGTAGTTGGCTTAACATAAATGGATAAAAAAGGGAGGAAATTCTAATAGGGGTTTATTCCAGGGCATTCGCAGATGGTTAAATTTAATTTTAAAGGTATGTTGCACCACACAAGCTAACTTTAAATTTTTAATATTTTATTTAGGTCCATAAGTAGCTAATATTCGCTTTATTGGTCCCCCTGTATCCTATAAGTGGTGGGCTGGAATTTAATCTTTTAAGGGTGTATGGAATTAAGGTATACTATTATGCTTGCCTGTTTCATGCTTTACTACCTATGGTATATTAGATTAAGCCGCGATGAAGTGAATAAAATTAGTAAATAATCTTTCTATAGGGTCTTTAGAGTATAGTACGCCCAATTTTATTATCTAATGAATTTATTTTAAGTTTCAGTTATTTTAATCAAAAATTATTGGATGACAAATAGTTAACATTAAATATAAACGTACAGCTTCAAAAAAAGTTATGATTAGCTATTACCTTTTATTTTGTATCTAACATATTTCTTTATTAGTTCTGTAGAGAACTAAACAGAGGCTCCCTGTCGACTTTACTGAGGCTATTTAGATTGATTCTCATAAAAAAGATCCAAAATTTGGCTGGAATGTCCTTTATTTTTAAGATAACAGCAGGGACAAGGTAACTTTATATATTAATCTTCAGAGACATAGGGTGTCGTTTTAATTATAATTATTAAAACACTTAAGTATAGTCGAAGCCTTTATATGAGAGGTATAAAGGTTAATACGAATCTAAATATATCTTACTTAAACCAAGCCTATTTTTTTATTATAACGGGAGCCCGGAGGCATGATAGACAAAAATATTCTTTGTACTTCGCGCATAATACAATTTTTTTTTCTGTGACGGTGCTGAGCGAAGAGCCCGCAAAAAAATAAGCATAAAATACACCTATACTACAGAGGTATTTTTCATTTAAATCAGCCAAGACATTTGAGGCTTTCTAAATAATAACCCCTGACATTAAGTCTATTTTCCATTTGTAATATTTAAAAAACTTATAAATGAAAAATGTATAGGTTCATGATAAAATATGTATTAAAAAGGGCAAAAGAGGATTATTAAACCTATAAATGGGTAAAACATATCATAGGTAGTGCAGAAGATTTTTTTTTTATGAAACATTCTGAAAGCATAAATTGATTAACGAGAATTTATTCATTTTTTTTTTTTTCTGCTGAAGCATAGTTTTGTGCTAAAAGGGAAAACCAGCACAATAATGTATAATTAGCTAAGCATTTTGGAAAATTATCTAAGGTAGTGTAGGAGGGCGCATAAGCTCATAAAAAATTCAATTTAGGAATTTATACCACAAATATTATCATAGATGTTATAACTATCTAAGAAGTAGATAATATTCGGAGTTGTTTCTTATTTTAATTTTAAGCATATGTTGATAAAATCCCTCTTTATAACCGCTGTATTTGTAAAAAGAGTTTACCTTTACTTGCTCGAGACGCTTACTCATTCTACTATCTTTTGTAGGCGATTTCTATTATAGACAATCCCTCTCTAACCTTGTCCCGTACTAATTATTTACACCCAAGTGAATTTTTAAGTCCTAGAACTTTTTACGTAACGATTCTATTAAAACACACCAAGTCTCTTAAAAGGTAATAGGAGGTTTTAATTATGTGATCAATACTGTTGACAGTAAACAGTAATATTGAACAGTCGAAAGACTTTTAATAGACTTAACTGAGCACTAAAATATAAAGAATAAATTTTAATGCTGCTACCCATGATGCACGCAGCACAAAAGCCTTTTATAACAAGTATGGTTTAGATAAGTTTAAGTTATGATATAACAAAGTTATTTTACATACAAGGAAATAAGAATTAGCCCAAAAAGTATTATTAACTGGCTAGAAAGCTGTTTAGAATATCTAAATGTAAAATTTAGAGTACTTTTTTAAATATAAGTATTAGTGCTATTTTGCTCACAATAAATTAGGTATAAAACAACTCTAATGATTAACTAAATTTAAGACTTAGTAAACCGGGGTAAGTTAGTCCTAATTAGCAAAAGGCGGCCCGTATATGGAGCGCCAACGTAAAGAAGAGACAAAGCAAAACGAAAAATCCCCTATTTATGTGATTAATATATGACCTTAGGGGGCTAACTTAATTATAAAATTTTAAAAACAATTGTAAATTAGGTTAACAACATTTTAATACATTCTAGGGGTGTACAGTAGAATGGGCTAAGGCTCATAAAATTACTAAGCTATAACAAAACATTGTTACATAATTTAGACTAAATTTAGTAGGCTAATTGTGATAGGCTCACTGCTTCATAATACCAATGTTTGCACATAATTAAAATACAGAAAAAGAATTAGAATCAACCACGGAATCTGAATTAGTTTTACGCGTGATTTTGACCGAACACGGGCCTGTTAAGTATTCGTTTTCCTTGTTTTTAGCCGATCGGCTTAAATATTGTATTAATGTGTATATTTTATTAAGTATTTTATATCTAGGGGTGGTTAATTTTTAATAACCAAAATTCGATCTTAGTTTATAATTT